>JAGFPH010003195.1:0-16474 GCA_018207615.1 Philaenus spumarius | reverse complement strand
CATATCAAAATTTGTTTGAAATAGTCACTACTGATTATTTAATTATTAATCTTGATATTTTAACGCACGCTGTACTTTCAACTACTGTCCTGGACAGGCGTGTGGACGCGAAAAGAACGCAACCCGCACAACATCAAGATATTTCATAGCGCTGTCACTAATTCTTAACGCATTTCTAAAATTATCCACCACTCTGTATCTTTTACAAATACTGCAATTAAGTTCCTCAAGTTAAATAGTTTAATATTTTTACGTTTTAAGAGATTACACTCTATATTTTTTTTACTAACTAGAAGTTTTTTTATACTATTTTTGTATCTGTTGTAATGAAATATTATTTACAGTTCTTGATTGATTATTGTCACTAAAGAAAATAATCACGAGTTTTTTATTTACTACAAATCAATATACAAACGAGAACAGTATTTACAGTACATTCAACGTAAGTAATACATACAAAATAATAACAATAAACGAAAATTATGTATGGTATAGGAAGCCTACAACTTAACCCTCTAACGCTAAGGTACGGGTCGGATCCGACCCAAGCAATGTTAATTATCACATATCAATACCCCCAAACTTTTTCTCAAGGCGAAATTCCAAGGAACCCTATTAGTCAGGCTTTGAGAAAGCGTGGAAGAAAACACATGATTTTGTGAATTGTTGTTCTCCCTCTCCTTTCAATTTTATCTTCGCATGTCAGTCGCTCACTTGTTTGCCTTCTTTACATCCTGCGATACGTAAAGTATAAATAATATTAGTCCAGCAGTCCACTAACTGAATGACTCAACCAATTTCCGGCCTTAAAGCTCTGTTTACTATTTAAACTTTTATATCCTGTAGACACAATACTGTGAAAACAGAAAAAGTAAAAATATCAATAATTATTTAGTTTTTATATACAATTATTATGCCACCATACAAACATGGTATATTTCAATTGAAAAATTCATCATTTTATTGTCATGTTCTAGTGTCATAAAATTATATACTGCTAGTTTCCGCGAAAAATATTAGTGAGACGGTTAGTACAAGGGTGACGGCCTCAACTTTCCCTTGCGCCTTCATCCCTCGATCCCACACTCGTGAGTCCAGGACAGTATAGTGCGTGTATATTTTGATCCCTGCCTTACATTACGAGTAGGTCACCACTACACTCCCCCCTATCTCCCCTTATCCCGATTCAAATGCATCTACCGTGATTGATAGTAATTTCCTGAAAATATCAGTCAATACATATACAAATATATACAATAATCTGTTTGTTTTTGCTTCACCACTAGTCACCAAGCGGGGTTAGTTATAGAAGCGAGCAGGGGATGAAGCCAACTAGTAAAAGTATATGTTTTATGCTGAGCTAGCAAAATTGCTTGGCATTACACGAAGAGTAAATAGTGATCCCAATTTAAAGAATTTATTTTAAAATTATTTTTCTTTATAAAACATCAGCTACTTTCACGAGAGAAGAAACCTGCACCTCTGACAAGCAATTCTTTTGAGAGCTGCAAATAAGCATTGTTAACGATATATAAAAGTTTTGCAACCCTAGTTACGAAAAGCCCTTACTTATTGCAGCACCTCCCTCCCCTTGGAACAAGGATTAATTATCAACAAAAATGTTTTACACCTTAAAAAGTTTGAAATACCTCGATTTTTAATTAAAATACCATTACGCCAAAACATCAATATAACGTTCTCTTTAATCAATTAAATTGTTTGCTTTCCATTCGCCTTCTTCAGTTTACCTACTAAATTTTTATTTTTTATTTTTTAGGGTGAAAACCCCGAGCAGCATCATTGCCGTAAAAAAGAAAATGAGAGAAAACTATGACAATTAATTATGAATCGTGGTGATGCAAGAAACAAATTCCCTGTAGCAAAGCACTGGTATTCAGCTAGTGCCTGATAAAGAGGCGAAACGGCGTAATTCCAATAAAATGGAAACAAAAAGGATAGTGAGTATACAGATAAGTTAAACGTACCATAATCATAAGCCAGCCTTCTAAAGGTTGGCTCCGCTCACTGAATTGGATGCTTTTACAGATATAGTACATGAGCCAAACCCGAAAATGAAGGTAATTGGTACCACCTGGGGTGGCAAATGCTGACTATGTTTTTATTGTTTAGTTTTATATGTAGATCAAGAATATATGTGATAGCAACGCCAAAGTTGTAGCTTTATGTGAAAAAACGTACTTAAAAAAAAAAAAACTTAAGTTTTTCCTCATAAATTTGAAAAAAGATACCAGTAAAAGTGGCATATGCTATCAATGTTTTTTTTATAGAGTTTTGTATGTAGATCATGAATTTTTATGATAGCATGATCTTTGCAGTAGCTTTATATAAAAAAAAATACTTTTAAGTTGAAAATTTGAAAATTTTTAACTGAAAATATTTATGATCCATGCATTTGTAAAACAAGCTCCAATTTAAAAATACTTTTTGTAAATCTTTTTTCTTTGTTATTATCTAAATAAAAGCTATTTATACTTTTTTTAGTATGTCTTACCGTTTAGGCATAATGAATTTGGGGTGTGTCCCTGCTCGAGGCCGCGCTATACTCAAGTGCATCCTTGCCCGGCTCCGCATTCCGGTAGAGCGCGTTACCTTTTGTTAGAAACGCCATGAATGATTAGCATTCATAATTTGTTATCTGGTTAAACATTCATATTTGAGAACAAATACCGGCTAAACAAATTTAAAGCTGTTGATTTATACCTTGTTAATTTAACACACCCGAATTAACTCACAGAAATTAAATGCAACTAATATTAAATACAAACTACACATAGACATACTGTACTCGTCCATTCATTAAATCATTTATTTTACAATATTTCATCTCCTTCTTCATCGTTTGAGATTGACGTAACTGCCTGTTCTTATTCTTTGTAATTTTGTTGGTTTTCACAAGTGGTCAATTTACAAAGTTGGGTGCACTTTAAATTGTTCACAATGCAAGGGCATCTGTCTTGAATACAACTTTTTTTGCACTCACATGATATCATCTCAATGATAGCTTGAGGTGCTGGCAGACTTGCATCCAGTCAATGCATATTTCTTGTCCTTCAACCGTATCTTTTTTAATCCAACCATTGCCTATAGGACTTGGTATTTCAGTGGTTTTCAAGGAATGTTTCCAAACTGCTGTCTGATAGTTGGCCCGCATGGTGTGTTTTAGCAGGCAGTCTTCACAAGGCGGTAACTGGTGGGGCTCAACTTCATATTTTTTGGAACAAAACATTTATACCTATACTGGTTGACTGTATTTGTTTCCTGTTTGTCTCGATAGAGTTTACAGACAAACTTTTGTAGATGGTGGGCAAGTTCGTCAGACACAACCCAGTCATTTCCTAGCTCTTTAAATATTCTCTTATATTCATTGTTTCCTCGAACAATTTTAAGTGCTTTGATTTTCCCCTTCCCAGCAAAAGCACTAACAGTGTCGCATCCTGTGAACGCGTGCAATTCAAATAAGGAATCGCACATGTCTTGGCCCGAATAATGTGCAATCTTTTTTACATCCAAAAATCTTAATCTTGACTGAGCTGCACACTTCTGATACATTGGTACTTTTATTTTTGAACAAAATAAAGTACCTAATGTTCCTAGGCCTAACATTAGAACATCTGTGTATTCACAACACAAGATAATGGCATTGAAAGTACTGGGTACATGGGCAGCATGGAGGATTAACTTTGTATCAGCTTCTTCTTGGAATGATCTCAGTTCTTGTACTTCTTGCACTAAGTGTTCGGTCAACTTCATACAAGTGTTACTGTAACTGACATACATTTCTTTTTTGTTTAAGCGTTGCCTTATCAACTCCTGACTCCAGTAATGTAAACAAAATTGATGAGCTGATTTTTGTTTTTGCCATTTTTCAAAAAGCTGCCAAATTGCTTGACCCTGTGCCCTACGCTTAGACTTACAAACTGAAGTGCCGCTTGTTGTCCTCTGGCAACTCGTTGATTTTATAGACATTTCACGGTACTCATAAAAAATCACATCAACTCGTGCATTGGTTGCCGCTTCGTGTAGTACCCGATTCAGAGCTACATCAGCAATATCACCAAACGTCATGTTGTCTACTTTAGGCCTATGTACTAGAGCCATACCATCTATTAAACATGCTGAATGCTGAGGAATATGTTCAGCAAGCTGTACATTCTTCTCAAGTTCTTTACCCAGTTGTGCTTTGTTGGTTTCCCTTAACAAGCCATCACAAGAAGCAAGTGACCAAGGAAGGGGTCCTAGAGGATGCCTTAATACTTGTTCCATGTCTAGTGTTCTACTTCGAGCCAGTAGCAGCATTTGCGCAAAGACATTTCTATCAGCCCTTAGCAAGGTATCGGTACCTGTACTTTTCTAACTTTTTTGATCATTGTTAGATCTTTGAAGGTTTTCAGGTTTTGTTTTTTCTGCCTGACGTGGAACTTTACATTTGAAGTTCCTGGCTCTAATCGTTATGTTTTAAACTTTTGATAGGCATTATCTCCATTTACTTGTGCTTCAAGTAAGTCATGCTGTATGTTATGGGGTGCAACAGCTCCTGTTGATATACTTAAGAGTTGTTCATCGGTACTAAATGGATTGATCCAACTGTTTCTTAAGATTTCAACCATGGCCACAACATCCTGTTCAAGTTTTTAAACCAACCACACCAATCTCATTAAGACTTGTAACCGCAAAGCCCTGTTATAGCTTCTACCCTCAAGAACAGACGATACTGATCCTTCAGCAATAACATTTGCTTCTATACAAAGGTCTCTCATACCTGCATCTTGAAATATTTTTCCAAGAATAGACAGCATTGCCAGGATTGTATGGAATCTACCAAGACGTAAAACAATTGGACTAAACTTATCCTCGTTTTTCCATTTTATTTCTGAGGTTTTACAATAAATTGCTTGGTCAAAAACACATGTAATGTTGTTTAACTGTAAACTTGTCATTATTTTTAATGACTGGATCGAAAACTTCATTTATTGTGGACATGTAAGTTGCTGGACCATTGATTGTAAGTAAGAACGTGAAATTAAAATGGGTACACTCATGAAGATTAAAAGTTAATCTTAATTGGTGCTATCTGTATTAGAGGAGTATAGTTCACCTTTAAGTTAAGTGATCATCAATTATTTCTGATTGCCTTACTGAACTGGTTAATTTAACTATAATTTTACTTTTTTGTGTACTTACAGCTCTCAGTCCTTTATTTTTCTTTTTTATTCTCTGGTGACGTACGTTTCGCCTTTTCTATTCAGGCATTATCGAACCTACACTTCACTAGTCCTTTACATTTGTTAATGCGCGTCAAGTTTTTAAAATGAAACACTTATATAAAACATTCACAAACAACATGTAACACATAACACAATACAACACTCAATAGGGACATTTAAATTTTATTCATAATTACGATAAAACGGCCACGATCGTTTTTTGCAAGCTACTGATTTTCCTTATCAGTCTAGTGTGTTTTAGTTGGAGGGGGTCCATCTGAATGATTTTGTCAAATATATTGTTGGATTGGAATAAGGTTTTTTCATTTAATAATATTGTTGGGTCTATTTTAGTGTGTTTATAAATTTGGAATTCCTCCAAAACGTTCATAATAGGGCCTTTCGAGCATTTATGTAATATTTCCAGGTGTTTGTCTATATTGGTGTAACTGTGGCCGGTTTCTATTTAGTGTTCTGCAAATTTGGAAGGTTTATTATTGTTGCTGGTATTCTTATTTGGGATATGCTCTTTAAATCTGGTTTTGAATTTTGAAGGATCTTCCGGTTTGGCATGTAGCAATCATCACATGTTATTTTATAAATGCCGCTTGCGTCATGATGGTGTTTATATTTTTTATTTTGCGTTATCGCTTGACTTAAATTGTTAGTTGTTCTATAGGCAAGTTTGTATCCTTGTTTTTTGAAAGTTCTTGCTTCGACGTTGTCCAATAAACCATGGTAATTTATTCCAATGTATTTGATTTTTTCCTCAGTTGGTTCCCTTGTTTTTCCCTTCCTTCTAATTATTATGTCTACCATATTGTGGCTGTGTCCGTTTGAGATGGCTATTTGTTTACTAATATTTATTTCATTGTTGAAATCGGGTTGATTCAGTGGTATGGACAATGCTCTGTGTTTAATGCCAATCCTTGGGTTTGCATGTAATAAGAATTATTGAATTCAAAATAATTCTGCTGTAAACAACCTGTTAATAGTTGTATGAGTTAGTTGGACGTGTCAGTATCCATTGTTTTGTTGTTGTTAAGATTTTCTTTTAATATATCAATGGTTTCAACAATTGGGATATTGGTGTACAGGTTTTCAATATCGAATGACACGAGTTTGTCACTATCTGTTATTTCCAAATGTTTTATTTTGTTTACGAGGTCCAAGCTGCTTTTTAAGGAATAGTTTCTTGTAATGGTTATGCTATTTCTAATAATTCTGTCTAATAGTTTGGAAAGTTTGTAGGTAGGTGCGTTGGTAAAATTGACTAATGGTCTTATTGGGTGTCCGGTTTTTGTAGTTTTGGTAATGATTTTAATTTGGGGGCAGAAGGGTTGATCATTTTAATATTTCTTTTCTGATTATCATTAAGGATAAGTTTACACTTATTGATTGCTGCTTTTATTTCCTTATTGAATCTTGTAGTGGGGTCTGATTTAAAAACTTGACGCGCATTAACAAATGTAAAGTACTAGTGAAGTGTAGGTTTGATAATGCCTGAATAGAAAAGGCGAAACGTACGTCACCATGGAATAAAAAAGAAAAATAAAGGACTGAGAGCTGTAAGTACACAAAAAAGTAAAATTATAGTGATCATCAATGTATAAGCCTAAAGTTGATGAAGTGGAAGCACGATAGCACTATGCATTGCCACTGATGAACTAGTTGGACGACGATACTTACAAACTGGTTTGTACTTCATGGCTATGTGAAATCATTTCATCTGATATCTGATTGTAGTTT
Organism: Philaenus spumarius; assembly: GCA_018207615.1. Lineage (NCBI taxonomy): Eukaryota > Metazoa > Arthropoda > Insecta > Hemiptera > Aphrophoridae > Philaenus > Philaenus spumarius. Next base: position 9,500 of record JAGFPH010003195.1, on the reverse strand, counting down.
TTAGAGCATGTTAAAATACCAAGTAGCTACAGTCCCGACTAAACAGCTTTCTCTCTTCAAATTCGGATAAAGACTAAGGATGTTTGTCTACGAAAATATTTGATTTCAGCCGATAGTAGCTCATTTTCGTCTTAAATTTACAAAAGTTAGAAATGTGTAAGTAAATAATACGTTAAGTTTGAGAAGATGTTAAATATCATTCTAAACCAATGCTACCATTGACTTGTTACAATTTAATTAAGCATATTCAGATTTATTGAAACAGATCACCAGTTTACACACGTATGGATCAGGCATCAAATACACAATCAATTCACGTTTCACTGAATAGGAACAAGAGATATTAGGGTATTATCTTCCATACCAATGAATGATTTGAATAGAAGACGTTTAACAATAGTTTTATGTATACTATAACAGTTGAATGCGGAGTTGGCATACAATATTAATGCTTTTAGAAGTAATAAACGATGTAAATCTATACTAATATTATAAAGAGGTAAAGTTGGTTTGAATGTTTGTATGTTTGTTTGTTTGTATGTAGGGGGTAATCTCTGGAAGTACTGAACCGATTGAAACAATAGTTTTACTAATAAAAAGCTACACTATCCCTGAGTAACATAGGCTATAATTCATTTCGATAAAAACATTTTTTTATTTCAATATTTGTTAATTTAGTCGGAAAAATTCTTAGGTTAGGCCTATACTAACAAATCAACACATGTATTTACATTTATTACCATAGCAACCAATTGAATAAAATAACAGATAACAGGTTGGAACGGCCAATCGACCGATCCAATTGGGGTTAATTAATTACATTAATTAAAATAAATTCAAAGTCAATATAACAAAGGATTAAAGCCAAAGGGTGTCAGAAAAGCCCAAAATTAAGATAAAAAAGTAGTTTCCAATGTGAAAATAGTATTAAGTAATAGTTTTTGAAATTGTGTTGGTTAAATACGTGCAGACTATGACGTATGCATTAGCGACAAGACCAAGCCAAAACCTTGCAGGACCTGACAGGAATTGACTTGTCCAGTCTTGTCTAAATTTGGTAGAAATGAATTAGCATTGAAAGATAGGGGTTTATAATTTTATAAAAAAAAAGTTGTTATTATTAGATTTATGTTAAAAGGAGAGTTAAATAAGCAAGGAATAATAAAAATAATTTTGTTATGATAATTTGTTAAAAAGTTATAGACAAAAACGTAAGCGTAAACAAATCGATTTTGCAGAATTTGAATAAAATCCAAAAACAAAGTAGAGTCATTTGTAGAGTTAAAAAGGGTTAAGAAAATAAAGTAATAAAAAATATAAAGTTATAAAGTTTAATAGCTAAAAAATAAAGTGTAAAGTCATTCTTGGGCATAAAAAGGCTAATAACTCATAAAGTTCAAATGTAATTAAATCATAAAAAATAGCATTTAATAGAGTCAATAATAGGGCATAATCAAGCCGAAGTTCAATATAAATAAATAAATAGTTTTGTTAAGATAAAATAAATTGATAAAAAGTTTTATTAATTCATAATAAATACAAGGGAGATTAATTAAAGGGAAATATTGATAAAATAGGGTATATACATGTGTAATAAATTGTAATGCCATGTGAGATATGAAAAGAGCTTTAAAGGGGGGGAATGAGACGCCGAAAACAAAACGAAGGCAATTAGAGTAACAACAAGCTGAATAACTAGATAACCAAACAAGCTATCAAAAAACCAACAACAGATTAGCGTGTTTCAAGACCAACCGAAGAAGATACAAGCAAGAAAAAATGGAAAATTTCAAATTTACAGGAAATAAATTTCAAAATTTAAGCAAAACTAACGAAGTCTATAACTCAAGAAGGAAGAGGAGTAGAAACACCATTCGAATTCCAGGGAAACCAGAAAACGTCAACCAATCCATAGAAGTCAACAAAATCAAAATCCGACCACGCAAAAAGAAGTTATAGAGTTTGGGTGAATTCAAGGCAAAAATTGTCAAACGACAAGTTCATACAGGCACTCAAGGCCCAAGCTGCGACGGGGAAGTGACGTCATCGGATCCACTACGAAGAGCAAATCAGACCGCACATTGAAATTCAATAAATGAAGATAATAATTAAATTAGGCCTAATCGATGGGAAATAAAGGCACTAAAATTCATCAAATAAATCAGGAAATATATTAAGACCAAAAAATATATTTCTAAAGCAAGAAATCAGGATTTCTTGTTACATAGAGGAAGATGCTGGTTTGACAAGTAAAAAGTCGACGATAGAAGCCTGCATCCCCTTTAACATCAGTTTAGCACGGAACGCCAACGAGTAGACATCTGATCAAGCTCCGAGGGTACTTAGAGAAAGTCAAAGGGTGATCAGTTCGATGTGCGTTACGTTTCTAGCTCCGGCCTAAAGCTAAGTCGGGTCGTGATAATTTCGGGAGAAGAATATCCATATAAACGGCCTATCTTGCCAAAAGATACTACAATCAACTGGGAGAGGACAACTTTAATTAAGTCTAGGAGAAGACAACTGTAAGCCGAAGAAACCATTTTGGGGACCAAGGAGAACAACTTTAAATCGCTGGAAATCGACAGAAGGAATTACGCGTCGAACTTCTTGTGTTCTGTAAGTGGCAAACGATCATTGTTACTTATAATTTTAAATAAATCCCTTTTTTACAAAATAATAAATAAATTAAAATAAACTAAATAAATAAATTCAAGTAAATTCTGGGGAAATTGAATAAAGTAAACTCGTTTAGTAAATTTCATTACTCACAATGGCAAATCGAAATATGTAAATAATATAATCATTAATATACAAACTTTAATTAATAAATTAATTAATCATTTTGCTACTTTTCAATATATGTAATTATAAGTTAAAGATTAATAAATTTCATTGTGTTTTTGAAATTAATAATTGGTTGTTTCAAAGTTAATGGATTTATGTTAATTAATAAATCGTTTTTGTGTTTTCAATAGAAAAATTTTGAATATATAATTTACAAATCCAATCAAATTAATCCTAAAACCATTCAGTGCTCTAGTGTAATTAAGTCAGCAGGTGAGTTATTCACGGATCACTACAAATTTAACTCCAAAGGGAACGATCCCGAAAAAGAGTCTAGAATTGAGCTAGTGTACTACACAAAAGACAAAAAAGGTCTAACTAATTTAAATTTAAAAAACTTAAGAATAGGAAACAAAAAGTTTTCCTTTTCTTGCCCTCGCCAAACCTCTCAAATTGTTCTCACGGGGTAGTACAACGGAACAACGTCAAATAAGGCCTGAAAACACTTGGGTATTATTTGATGAGGGAAAGTGTTAAAGTTAATAACAAAAGGTTGTGTTTATTGAAAAAATTAAAAGGGTAGGGAGGTTTGCGCGTGGCAAGTGGCGCCCAACGTTTTGGCTCGTGTGACAAATAATATTTTAAAGTTTAAAATAGTTATTTCTTACTGAGACAACGAACGAACAGTTAAAAGTGATCTGAGGATAGCTGACCTGTTAAATATAAGAGTAATTGTAAGAAGTGTAGCAATAAGAGTGATTAATTTAGAATATAAAAGATTAGGGAAATTTAACAAATTTTTTTTAAATCATAAACAATGGCAACTCCAAGCGGACAGAAAAAAGGGGAGGAAGAGGAGATTAGAAAATTGTTAAAAGTAATGTTAGCCAAAGAGAAAGAGCGGGAGGATAGGGAGAAAGAACGCGAAGCCAGGGAGTTAGTAAAAGAGCAGGAAAGGGTAGCTAGGGAGAAAGAACGTGAAGACAGGGAGTTAGTAAAAGAGCAGGAAAGGGAAGCTAGGGAGAAAGAACGCGAAGATAAAATTTTAGGAGCCGTAGGGGGAATAAGAGAAGAGGTACAGAAAGGGATGGAATTTATTCAGGGCAGAGTAGACCATTGCGAAGTAGAGATCGCAGACATAAAAGAAGACATTGTACAGATTAAAGAGTTAGGAAGAACAAATAGGGATAGCATAGAAGAGGTAAAAGCTAATGAAAAGAAATTAGAAACGACAGTTAAAGCGTTAGAAAAAAGGGTTAGGAGTTCTAGCACAGCCCATGGTGTGGCAGGGGCAGAAAAGCGCGTAGTTTATATCCATGCTAGTAAAGAAGGGGAGCACAAAGTCCAAGAATTTTGGGGTACACCAAAGGAAAGTCCCATGAAATTTATAACGGATATGGAAGACCTTTTTAATGAGATAGACCCTTTGTTAGAAGGCGAAGAAAAGTTAAAAGTAATCGAGAGATACTTGCGAGGTGCAGTAATAGATTGGTGGTCCATTGTAAAGAGGGATAGCACAAACTATGGGGAATTTAGAGCAAAATTTTTAGAGAATTTCTGGGGCTACCAGGCACAACAAATTTTGCGCAATCAAATAGAGAATGGGAGATATAATGACCGCGGTTCTATGACAAGAGTAGAATATTTTTGTAAAATGGTAACAAAGGCCCGGTATTTGGAACCTGCTATTCCGGAGAAATTTGTAATCAATAGATTGTTGAGGCATTTTGACCAGAGAATACGGGTAGCTAGCGTAGGAAAGCCAAGCGAAAGTTTTGAAGAGGCTATAGAGCTTTTAAGAGCTTTTGTGGCAATGGAGAGGGAAAATAGGCGAGACACTAGAGACGAATATCCGCGAAACCAAGGGAACCTAGACAGGCAACCAACGCGTAATACGGACTCTGGAAACCTTCCTAAACACCCATACCCCAGATCCTATGAGAATCAACCCAGCACAAGCCAAACCCAGTACCCTAAGAAACCTATTCCATCAAATCAAAATCCCAAACCTAGTCCAAAAAACTAATGAGGTTGGTCTCTGGGAATGAAGGATTGGAATCAAAGGTACAAAATAAGTATACGGAATCAGGGACCGCGAGAATAAAAAATAAAAGGAGCCATTTACAATTTAAATTGCAGAATATTTCATTGAATATTAGGGAAGAGTTATTAGAAGAGCCAAATAACACCTATTTACCAAAAGATAAGATCAAATTTCCGGAGGTAGAGGTCAAAATTCATGAAAGTCCATTGTGTCTTGAACTGGACACGGGGGCAGAATATTCATGTATTCAAGCGGAGTATTTTGAGCAGTTAAAAGTAAAGGGTTATAGATTTTTAGAGCTACCAGTAATGAATGTAGAGGTAGTAGGGGCAATAGGAAATAGGAGAGTAAGGGTAGCCAAACAAACAATGATACCCATAAACTTTGAAGGCAAAACAATAGAAGGTATATTCTTAATAGTGCCAAAATTAACAACTAAAGCTATATTAGGATGTAATATGCTAAATAGGCTAAAAGCTAAAATCAATTTAGAAGAAGAATTTTTAAAAGTCGTAATTAAAGGGGAAGAAATAAAAGTTAATTTTAAAACAAAGGAGGAAGTTAAAAGTAAACAAAGCGTTAAACAAATAGAGGGAAATAGGAAAAATTTCATAGGAGTAAAGAAATTGAGATTGGACGAAGAAAACCGTTTTAATAACAACTTTAAACGAGATTTGATGAAATGTGGAATCATTCAACAAGTCGGTGATCCAAATCCGGGTATGCGAGAGAAAGGGGCATGTCTGTTGTCTATTAAAACCAAAATAGACGTAAAAAAAAATTGTAGGAAAGGCGAACAAACCAAAAGTAAAAATTCCAAAGGTTATGAGTTAGGAAATTTCAGTAAGGGAGAGATGAGTGTTAAAGGGTTAGAGCCGATGAAAAAGATACGGAATAACCAAGGTTTAAGTGAGGTGTTACTGAAGGGAGAAAATCAGGGCAACCAAAACTTAAAGGATCGTTCAGAAATACTGCGATCTAGGGAGCTGGAAACGTTGAAAGAAATACGTGAAAGCAAAGGGGGTTTAACACAAAAGGTCTGTAAATCAATAGAAATAAATAAAAGGAGAATTAAGCAAGTAATTAAAAAAGGGAGATTTGTGAGAAATAGCCAACGTGGAATGAATACTAAGGTGAGGAAACCTGTTCAAAAAACAAAGTACAGCAAGGTAAACAAGTTCGGAAACAAACCGAAGGCTAAAATGAAATACAATAAAGTAAACCAATTCGGAAACAAGCCAAGGGCTAAAATGAAAGGCAGGCAGGAAGTAAGGGTGAAAAAAGTAGGCTTAGAAACGGATCCGTTAGGGAATTGTTTGGAAAATAGCATTTTAAATGAAACACAACAAAATCAGTTATTGAACTTAATGCGTAAGTACGGGGAAGTGTTTAGTGAAATACCCGGAAGATCAAATAAGTATGTACATACTTTACGAGTCAAAGAAGATGCCACCTATGTCAATAGAAATTATCCAATCCCTATCAATTACAGGAAACAAGTTCAACAGGAGCTAGACAGGATGCTTGAGTTAGACGTCATTGAAAGATCGAGGACGGCGTATATTAATCCAATGGTCGTGGTTGTGAAGCCTAATGGGAAAATAAGATTGTGTCTAGATGCGCGGAAGTTAAATCAAATTATAGAGCCGGATTTCGAGAGCGCACCATCGATTCAAGAAATATTACAAAAGGGCAGAAATAAAAATTTCATTACTAAGTTTGATTTAACTACTAGCTTTTGGCAGGTTCCATTGGACGAAGAATCAAAAAAATATACAGGGTTTTTGTATAACAATAAAGTGTACAATTACAAAGTGAACCCTTTTGGGCTACAAAATTCTTTAGCTTCTTTAGTTAGGACAATGGATATGACATTAGGAAAGGAAGTCGACGATTTCACTTTAGGCTATGTGGACGACTTATTATGTATGTCAGAAACGTTCGAAGAACACCTGGAACATCTTGAAATTATATTTAAAAAGTTCAAAGAAGGAAATATCACCATAAATCCAACTAAAACATTTTGTTGTCAAGAAAGGGTTAAATTTCTGGGATATGTTTTTTCAAAGCAAGGAGTCAGTACTGATCCTTAGAAGTTGCAGGCAATACGTGACTTTCCAAGACCAACTAATAAGAAAAATTTACAATCATTCTTAGGATTTGTAAACTACTATTCTAGATTTACTTTAAAATATGCAGAAGAAACAAAGCCTTTATTAAAATTGTTGAAAAAGGAAGTAGCCTGGAAATGGGACGATGAAATGGAAATAGCATTTAATCGAGTGAAAGAGTTGTTTAAAGAGGCCGTTACTATTGTGCACCCTGTAGAAAATCAGGAAACATTTTTGCAAACTGATGCAAGTGACAAGGCGATCGCAAGTCAATTGTACCAGAAAGATAGCCAGGGACATATACAAATAATCGGGTTCGTGAGTAGAACATTAAAACAAGCAGAGTGTTTCTATACCATATGTGAAAAAGAATTGTTAGCAATCATACATGGATTGAAAAAGTTTAGACCTCTAATTTTAGGCGCACCACTTACGATAGTGACAGACAACAAGGCACTTAAATTTCTTAAAACCTGTAACTTTGCGAACGCACGGCTAACACGTTGGATACTGGCTATCCAAGAATATAACCCAAATATAATACACTGCCCAGGAAAAGAAAATGTTCCCTGTGACATTATAAGCAGAATGTACGAAAGTGACGTAACCAAAAGGAAACATAATCCTATTCGGCTTAAAGTAAATCAGATTAAAATAAGAAAAACAGCACCATTTGAAGTAATAATGCAAAATTTCCGAGCAGAACAAAGGGCAGATAATGCATTAAGCAATATAATAAACAATATTGATCAATTTAATAAATATAGAATTCATGATAACACCTTGTATAAAGTAATTAGGAATAAATGGAGAATTGTAGTGCCAGATAACATAAGAAATACATTCATAGCAGAAATGCATAAAATTTATGGTCATATGGGCAGGAATAAGTTACAAAGCATAATCTGTCCAACTTTCAGTATAAAAAATGCAGGATCTGCAATTTTAAATGTAATTAAGAAATGTAAAATTTGTCAGTTAGCAAAACACACAAACAGATATTTGCAAGGAATAACTAAGCCAATTGTAGTGCAAGATATAGGACAACTTATAGCCATAGACTATTTGGGACCGTTACCTAAAGGACAAGGTAATGTGCAACATATACTCGTAATAATCGATGCGTTCTCTAAATTTGTGAAAATGTATGCTGTGAGAAATCCAACAACCAAAAACACCATTGACAAGCTGCAGGAATATTTCCAAAGGGAAGGCCAACCGAGGAAAATATTGACCGATTATGCACGAGGATTTACATCAAACAGATGGCGAGAATGGATGGGTGAAAGGGGTATTGAGCATGTACTTATTCCAGTGAGGCATCCGCAAGTTAACTTAGCAGAAAGGGTTAACAAAGAAATAGGAAGAATGTTGCGAACCTATTGCTACAATACACAACCAACATGGCGACGTTATATGACCTATATGGAGGACTTAATAAATAACACACCTAACGAAACTACGGGTTATACGCCGCACCAGATCCAACACAATGTAGAACCACAATATGTATGGCAAGAATACTTTCCTGAGGACATGGCACTACGAGAAGTGGAAACATGGGATGAAAAGAAAGGAAGGTGTCTACAAAGAATTGTGAGAAAAGGAAATCGGCGAGCAGAGAAGAAAAACCAGAACATCAGGGAGACCAGATTTCGCGTAGGAGATAAGGTGTTAATTATTAAAGGTAATCGAGCTAGTGCTGACAAACAAGAAACAGAAAAACTCATGTTAATTTATGGTGGACCGTATGAGGTTAGGAATATTATAGGCAGAAAATCCTATGAAGTGTATGACACAGAAACCAGACGTTCTAAAGGTGTCTACGACATAAAAGATTTAAAGCCATATATAGATCAATAAAATAATTAAAAAATTAGTGTAAATAAACTTGTAAATAACACAATTCATAGGCAAGTGACAATCGAAGTGCAGAAGGGAAACCAGTCTTCGAAAACTAGGCCAGCAGCAAGGAAGTGGAAGTAAACAAAAAACATCCGTCAAACCAAAATAAAAACATCCTGCAAAACACAACAAGTCACCGACCCACAGAAGTGAAGCGATGAGAAATAGGAAAGAAAGGAAAGCCATTAACATTCACAATGCTACTGGGTAAATAACAATTTCCGCAGAACATGACCACCGAGAAACATCGAGGGGAGAGATAAAAAGCGTTGGTAGACAAATTGGAGTTGTTATTTTGAACCTTTTAAAGTCATTGCAAAGTAATAATACATTGTGAGTTTTGAAAGGGGCAGTAGGTCATGGGTTTTTTCAATTTTACTTAACATGATTGTTTGCTACAATTAATTGTTAGTAGTTAAGGAAATAGTATTAAGACATGTGTTTCAGATAGCAAGGCCAAATACAACCAGATGTTGTGACTATATAAAATTGTGTTATAAATGTGTATTTAGGACAAAAGTGGACTAAGGTGGACATAAGGTGTACGAAAGGTACGTGGAAATTTGTATAAATGTTAGGTTAAGGAAATATTGTATAAAGTAAAATGTATAAGAAAGTTTTACTAAAACAGATTTTCAGGAATTAAAATCAGTTTT
>JAGFPH010003194.1:128020-160620 GCA_018207615.1 Philaenus spumarius | reverse complement strand
CGCTTTGAATACACGATCGTATAAAACGCCGCCGATTGTCCGCGCACCATGAGACCGCCATTTGGACCATTGTTTTAATCTATCAAGTTAAAATATGGGACACGATACTGTACAGGTCGGATGTGTATGCTGATGTTTTTTAAGAAGAAATATCGTGCAAAGAGGCATTGATGGTCACACCCAACATTATCAAGCCGTTTAGTAACAGGCCAATTTCAAGTAATGTTTAATACCCGTAGAATGTACCCAAAGATATTTTTTCAATTCTATCGTATGTCAGTGGAGTCGTTTGACGAACTGTTTGGTTTGACCAGTAAGTTAATAGTGAAAAAATATACTGTTATGAGGAGAAGTATTGAGCCAGCCGAAAGACTTGCTCCGACTGAGTTAAAACTTAAAATTGGCTCAACATGGAAAACGCTCCAGTGAGGGGAGGAAGGTACCAAAGGAAAGCGCGAGAGAAACACACGTTGCCGCTTCGTGTAGTCCTGCGCGCGCATTTTCCACATCCAGAGGCGTACGATCTGCCAAACGCTCGAATTTCACGTCTTCACCAGGCAAAAAAAACGCTCGTGTAGTCCACACAGTATGAAGCTATTGGTACTGAAAAAGGAAGCAGAGGATCGGCGGCGTTTTGTACGCTCGTGCAGTCCAGGAATAACGTAGAAAATATCACCTCAATCGGGTAAGCCGTACTAGACATTATATAATATTTATTATTTAATAATAAAAACATCTGGTGTGCACATCACACAACTTTCCTTACCAAAATAGATGCTGTATCAATTACCAAATTTTTCGAGCGAGAGATTGATGATACCATTTTCGAGTTAATAGGAGTATCCGTTTCGAAGAAAGCGGTACTAACTTCAAAACGGTTAATCCCACGGACCTGATTTTGGTCTCAATCGATTTCTCACCCCCAAAAATGTCAAGGTCGATACCAAACACGGCTAGTTTAAAAAAAGTCATTTTTGCCCCCAAAAAGGGCGTTTTTTGGGTCAATTTTTGAAAAAATGGAAAAAGTTGAGTGGGGTATCTTTTTTGACATTCTTTTGGACGCTGAATCGAATGAGACCATTTTCAAGTCGATAGGACCAGCCATTTCGGAGATACAAACAAAATAACTTGCGTTTTTGTAATAACTTTTTTCAACGAATTTTTAAGGGTATATAGCGTACATAGCGTGTTAAGGGGGTCTGAGTAGAGTATGTTAGCAAAGTTTAATCAAAATCGTTAGAGGGGTTTTGGAGTAAATACCAAAAATGTGCTAAAAACTGGTCCCACGGTAAGACACCACCTCCGATTTGCTTCAAATTTACATGGGTTTAATTGTTTACGTGTTTGAAGATATCCTGTAAATTTCAGTTCGATCCGTCCAGCCGTTTGCCCTGTGCACTCCGGACACACACACACACACACAGACACACAGACACACAGACAGACCAATTGCCAAAAATGCATTTTTTGGACTCAGGGGGCCTTGAAACGTAAAGATATTATGAAAACTCGACATCGAATTTTTGGGTCGATCGCAATACTTACCTTACCTAGTATAGGGTAAGGAAAGTAAAAATGTTAATAGCTGATAAAAGAAGCGTTTCCGGCCATATGTTCATAGGAAGTTTTTCTTTATTGAAACCCATATATTGATCACATGTATATTATATACCTATATAACATTACAATTAATTATTAGTAAAATAGGCTATGTCTAAAAAAGCTATGTATATAAAAATATTATTATTTATTTACAGTACCTATTTAAAAAATATTAATAAAGCTATTAAAATTTAATTTGGAAAGTGATTATAATTTATATCTTTGCATTGGTTACTGCAAATTGCATGAATATAGTATAACCAGACTTATATAAAACGTTTGTATTACTTATTAGAAAGTTTTTATTTCCTTACATCAACTTCAAGCAAGTTTATCAAAATAATATTTGTTTGAAGTATCAACTCATTTTATGTGCCATTATTATTTAATTTCTAATATTTTTTTATGTCTCTTGTGCAATAAAGCTCGAACTCCCACTCTATGACTGTGGCAAAGTGAATGAATCACATCTTTTAGATTTAATTATTTGGCATTGGCAAGACTTATCCTTCCTTGTAGATTTGCTTAGCAAGGTTGTTCAGGTTCAGATTCATTATCAAACTGTAGTTAGTATTTTAGTGAAATAAGAAATAAAAGTTGCGTAAGAGATAAGTTGACAGTTGATTAAGCGTTGTTTTACAAATTTTCTACCAAATTTTACGTGCAGTAACAAACAGTTTAAGGTAAGGAATCAAATGTGATCTTTTTGAATACTGGTATATATAGATAGTTCATAATAGTAGCCTAAGTTAATTCAGTTTCTTCGATCTCACATTTAACCTACTTTTAACGTATTATATAGGTTTGACACATACAAATTGTAAGTTGTTTCAATAGGTTACTTATTTTTGTTAGTATAACTGCTGAATTTAATGCCTAATCTTGTTTTATCTTATTTCAATGTATAAGCCTGTTCAGACAGACTTCTATTTTTTAAGTCTTGTTTTTTGTAACTATAATAATATTTTGGCTCTAACATTTTCTACATGACAATAATTTTTTTGATAAGGGTAATATTTACAATACATATCTAGTTGTGGCAGAGGACTCACCTTAGTAAGAAAACGCTTTAGGACATGCTGATATGTTTGCAAACAATCTTTTTACTTTAGGACACCCAGCTGATATGTTTGCAAACATTTTTTTTAGGAAAAGCACATTGTACTATCAATGGTTGAATGCTGGTAAACATACTGTGACTAGAGACTATAAGTTAGAACTTAATAAACTGTGTCCTAATATAAACTTTAGCCGAAAATGCAACAATATTTTTTGAGAATACTACTAGCCTACTTCCAGCATAGCTGGGTAGGACCTTAGATCATGAATAATAAAATAGATCATGCATGCATACGGCGGCAGTGTGGCAAAAATAGTATATTTCATTACTAGTACCGAAAGTGGCACTTTCCGGTGCGCGCCCAAGTTTCATGTGTGAGGCGGAGCCGAACACAGGAATATCGAATTTCACGTGTGAGGCGAAGCCGAGCATGTGAAAGTGTGTTTCACGTACGAGGCGAAGCCGAGTACGGGAATAATTGGAGCAAGTGCCGGAAAATCACTTTCGGTACAAGTTATGAACGGTACTTTTCATCACGACGCAAAAATACACACAATGCTGAAGAAGAAACCTCAGTAAAATGCAAACTATTATATTTCTCAATTAACATTTTTTTATAATAACAAATTTACTATAATAAGCCTACATAACAACGTAACAATTAGAAGTTCAAGAATTGTAAGATATAAATTGTAAGAATAAACGGCAAAGCGACGTCAGAGCGCGTAGCGGGCAAATGGAAAACTAATTGAGAGCAAGGGAAAACAAATTTAGAGCAAGGGAAAATCAGCTGATCGTTTTTCCCTTGCTCTAAATTAGAGCTTGGGAAACGATCGTTTTCGTTGCTACCAGCTGACATCGAAAGTAGCTACTTTCGGTACGGAGTGATGAAAAAAGGTTGTTTGGAAAATATTGCATGATCGCGCCGCGGGGCAGCGCTAGGGAGATATCATTCAAAGCATTGGTGCTACACACCGCTTTCATCGTTTTCCCCATAGATCGCGCCACTATCATCGAATTTCCAGTGGATTGAAATAATGCATTGAATCAGAGTTCTATTATGTTATCCAAATACAATGGTAGCAATAGCCTAAAAAAACATGAATCTAAACTAACTTAGTACAATCTCCAGTCAAAGTGTGTTTCCAGTTTCTAAACATATTCAAGGTGAATAATGTTCATAATACTTTCTGAGCTGATTCCAGTAGCTAAAATAATGAAGAAAGTTAATATAAGCTTAAACATAGGTCCAAAAATGTTTTGTTTTAGAAACAGGTGGCGAAAGATTTCGTCCATCATGTTTTGATTCCCCGCAGTAACAAAGCCCTACACATTAATTGTTGTAGCACTTCTTACTTTCAGAAAAATAGAAAAAACTGTATTGCAATGATGTTATACCATCTCAACAAAATGGCTGACAGTTGCCTATGTTTTTTCGCCTTTCAAGTTTTTTTAATGGTTTGTTCTTTAATACTTGTTTTATATTGTTAATATTTGATTTCCTACCATCAGTGAAGTGTATCATTTCTTTATATAAAAAGAAAAAATAAAGTTTTGTGTCTTTCTATTAGAATTGGTGGTCACCCTCATCTGCACTAATACCAAATTTTATATAATTATAAATGTTGTTTTATATACATTTTACTATTCCAAGTTTTGTAAAATGTATTAAAACATTTTTGACATATTTTGCAGTTTTTTTTCAATTTTCATGTTTGGTAACCTGTAGGCCTATTTATTATTTAACTTTATGGTGTCAGTGAAGTGTTTACTTTCTTTAGTGCAAACTAGACAAAATAGCTGAACTCTGTAGGCTATTTTTCTTTTTCTCTTAATTTCAATGATATTTGTTTCCCGTAAAAACCCTTTGTGATTTTAGAGCCAGTTTAAAGTGTACTCTACTTTTGGATTACAATAAAACTTTCCCATTACCTTTAGTCACCCTCATCAGACAGTTACCATTTATTTGCTTAAATAGGCCTAAGTATATTTAACTGATGATTTAGGCCTACTACCAAGCAATTATTGTGAATGTGTAGTCTACGTGTACATTGTTTAATTGATTATATTGAAAGAATATTGTTATGTGTTAGGAGAGATGGCATACTGGCAGCAGCCCGGACAAGGTTTTCCTGGACAAGGTTCGTTGAATACATTTTTCAATTATATTTATTCAATTGAAATAATTGAATAAATTATTTTATTTTATTCAATAAACTCGATCTTGTTTTTCGTTTCTTTTGCATGTGTTTCTTTAATATTTTCGCTTGTGTTTACTAACAACTCTTTATACTGTAATCTTAGTGTTATATTTTACTGTACAATTAATAAGAGGAGATCTTTGATGAACATAATTAAAGCTTTATTAGGCAATAGAGTAGGCCTACTTATCTTGTTCAGTAAGAATTGTATGAAAAAGTGCACATTAGAGTTTTTAGATTACTAAGCAACACTTTTGGTATTAACCCTGCTGTTTACTGCAACTAATATTTGTAAACATTAGATTTTGGTAAAAATCACATGTTGTTTAAAACTACAATAGGTACTATTAAATAAAATACATGCAAAGAAATCATTTGTAAATTTTTGAAATATCTATTTTAACCTCTCAATCTGACCAGCCAAACTTTGAATAGCCTACAAATTTATATTTTCAACGTAAAATAATATTACCTACCAGGTGTAAAACTATGCTCACCACTTTTTATAAACTTTCAAGAAGTGAAGGTATTTTAATCAGTCAGGGATGAAACTTTATAAGCTTCATACGTTTCCCTGTCGCATAAAAAAGCAGCGTTAATTCTAAGCACCCCAGCTAAATGCCACTCCCTCGGCTTCCGGCTAGTTGTTCTGACACCTGGCTGTTAACATGTGTGTGTTTTCTGGTTTTGTCATATTGTGTTTTTGGACTTCTCAGTTTCAGCTCTGAGATGTAATATGTAGACTTTTAAGGTAGTGGTATATTTTAGTTTTACATTGTTTTCATTAATACAGGCCTAGATCTCTAGGTTTATACTCTCTTAGTTTTTAGTCAATTGATAACGGGAGTTGATTCATATTCCCAAAATGCTGTGCCTTAATTTTAACACACAAATAATGGCAAATGTCCGAATAATCTTCTATATATATAAAAATGAATTGCTGTTCGTTAGTCTCGCTAAAACTCGAGAACGGCTGGACCGATTTGGCTAAATTTTGGTCTTGAATTATTTGTGGAAGTCCAGAGAAGGTTTAAAAGGTGAATAAATATGAATTGCTGTTCGTTAGTCTCGCTAAAACTCAAGGACGGCTGGACCAATTTGGCTCGCTAAAACTCGAGAACGGCTGGACCGGTTTGGTTAATTTTGGTCTTGAATTATTTGTGGAAGTCCAGAGATGGTTTAAAAGGTGAATAAATATGAATTGCTGTTCGTTAGTTTCGCTAAAACTCAAGAACGGCTGGACCAATTTGGCTCGCTAAAACTCGAGAACGGCTGGACCGATTTGCCTAATTTTGGTCTTGAATTTTGTTTGTGGAAGTCCAGAGAAGGTTTACAAGGTGAATAAATATGAATTGCTGTTCATTAGTCTCGCTAAAACTCAAGAACGGCTGGACCTATTTGGCTTGCTAAAACTCGAGAACGGCTGGACCGATTTGGCTAATTTTGGTCTTGAATTATTTGTGGAAGTCCAGAGAAGGTTTAAAAGTTTAGGTCTTTTATTTATCGATTAAGACAGTACGAAGTCTACCGGGTCAGCTAGTTAATAATAAAATTCCAACGGATATTTATCCGCAAAACATAATTATGTAGTTCAGTAAAAGTTTTATTTCTGTTAAACTTAATATTTATTTAAGCTATATATAAGTTTTTTCATTCATTGAGTTTCGCTATGTACTCAACTGTTTTCAATCATTATTTTAATTACTATTTTAATATTTGGTTAAAACAGAAAGAATTGGTGGTTAGCATTTTATTAATCTAGGCCTATACATATAAGTAAAATTGAAGTGTCTGTCTGAAATACATTCTTCTAAGCTCATATGGTTATTCATTCATACTTTATAAAAACCTAAACATGCATTCTGTTTTTTGTCTGTCAGCGTGTTTGTTTGTCCGGGCAAATCTCCTGAATGCCTGAACCAATTTTGACGGAACATTCCTGTGCTTGTAGAGGACTTTTAGCGATTAATCAAGGCTAGTTTTTATCCCGGAAATATTTAGAGTTCTTATTTAAAAAATGTAAATTATGGATGTAATTAGGGGTTTTTCGAACGGACGTGACATACGACCATTTGGTTCAAAAGCGTAACACTATGACAAGATCGTCTGTGTTTCAATTTACTGTATATTCTGGTTTAACTGTTAAATATATATCAAAACAGTATGCAATAATGTGAAATGTACTCGTAGAATAAGTTAAATAGGCTACACCTCAAAACCTTTTTTGTAAGTATTATGTTCGTTCGGGAGTTATAAGTAACAAACTGGCGTAAAAGGGATTTTTAGCATTTATTGGTGCATAGCTAATAATTTACCTAGGTCTAAAAGAGATACATAGATCGATTTGTGAAATTCACTGTGCGTTTTTGAGCCATGGAACTCGGACCAAAAATTGCTTTTTTTAATTGCGTTTAATGGTAAGGCACAATATTTATCCGATAGTCTTTTTATTTATTTAATCACATCTGCGAGCAAAGCCACAGGTAGCAGCTAGTTTTATATTATAGCCATTGAAATTTTGAATTTAAATGCGTAGATGTTTGCTTAGAAATATTTGCATTCATTTACAGTATATTGTGTTCAGCATTTTACCGCTTGCGAGTCTAAATAGTAATTCTTTATTTTATTTATTGTGCGCTTGTTTATTAGTAGGCCTGTATAAGCTGTGGATTATATTATTAGTGACTGTAGCATACATACTAACGAGATTGTTTATTGCAATTTTATTGTGTAAAGGTATTTGCATAGAGCCTATTCCTCAACTTGTAATGTAAGCCTATAGATGTAGGCCTAAACACGGGTTTCCTCTTGTGAAACTATTTAAATTCACTATGTATCTAAAATTAAATATGTTATGAATACATAAATAAATGTAATATAAATATACAATTTTTTAAATTATTTGTACAGCTTATTTAAAAATAATAACGCTCTGACCCATCATAAATAATGAGTAGTCGCCTGTTTTTTGTTAATACTTCAAGGCGTCTGTTCCCTATCTTAATAATTCAAATAAGGTAACAATAACACTGTTAAAATACAGCTAATTGGGCTGATGGAAAAATCTTTAGCTTTTAGATAAGAAATTATTTATTTAAAAATTGACAATACTGGAACTGATAGGAATCATACATTGACTAATTTGAACGTTTGTAAAGTGATTTATGGCACATAATCAGCTGTTGATTTGCTCTGGACCTCTGCTAATGAAAGTTATACTAATCGATTCTTTAAATTATATCCTACAAATCTACGTTAAAAAATCAATAGTTGGGTTAGGCCTATAGTTAGTTTGTATACAGTGGTGTATGCAGGAATTTTTGTGGGGGGGCTGAGCATTGATTTTGATGAACCGCTTTCAGCTTTCCAAAATAACTTGTTTCTACCAAATCAACTTGTTTTTATTCATCTTTTTATCAGACAAACAATAACCATCTATTAAACTGGTTTGTTTAAAAAATAATTTCAATTAGTCTTATCATAGAATTTAAGAAATAACATTTCGGTTAAGGGAAATCAGACACAGACATAAATTAAAAAACAATGTAAAACTATTTTTGAAAATGGAAAAATAGTAGAGGCATAGTTAACAAATAATAAACTTTATTTATTTTTTTTTATTATTTTGTCTTTGAGTTATTTGTCAGCGCCATTGTTATGAACCAACACTAGAGCAAACTATAACATAACACAAACAAAACACCTGCTAACTACTTCGCACTTGAGGTACATTGTAAAACGTAATATGTAAGCTATGCGATATCAACAAAGCAAGTTCAGTGACACGACAAGACTAGCCTAAGCCTAGTTACCGTTTAGTGCTGTTAGGGGTTATAAATAGAAGGTTGAGGAATGAGGGAGGGATGGAGCAGAGGAGGGGGACCGGGCAGGCGATCAGCAAATGACCTTGAATGACTACACAAAAATTTCGCTGTGGTGTGGAAACAATAAAGTTTTTTTGAGAATTGTGAACGAGGTGGTTTGTAATGTTTTCTTTCTATTTCGAAAAAGATAACAATAGGGATTGTGAAAGACATGGCCTATTTGAACAAAGTATATATAAGACATAAGGCAATTCATTTTGGGTTAGGGGGGCTTGAGCCCCTTGCGTACACCACTGTTTGTATATAGGCTACTGGAAAAATAGAAATCCAAATGCTGTGTACTGCCCAGCTGACGGTTCAGTAATGCTATGGTAGGTGATATTAGTTTTTATGCAGTAACTTTTTTTGTGTTGGTTATTAAATGTGAGGCCATATTTTTTTTTGTAATGAAACAGTGAACATTTTATACATTTGACTTTTCTTTCTAATTTAATTTGAATTCAGGATACAGTAAGTGAAAAATATCTTTTGACTGTTCAGTGATGATACGGTTTGTAGTGAAATAACTTTTTTTGTGTTGCGTATAACTGAAGACATAAGATGAACTATTTTTTTTCGTAGGTAACGAAACCATGAACAATTTTTATATTTGACTTTTTTTTCTTATTTAATTTGTATTCAAGCTATAGGAAGAGAAAGCGAAAAATATCTTTTTGTTAAATAAAAAGGACTCATTTACAGGTTTTAAAATTTTTAGGTTTCTTTAATTTTTAGTCACTTAATAACGGTAGTTGATTCATATTCCTGAAACGTTGTGTATTGATTTTAACAGACAAATGATGGCAAATGTCAGAATAATCTATATATACGCCTACTTAAAAATGTAAATGTTCGTTTATTCAAAATCTTAAATCTCCGAAAATTGCTTTGACATTTTGACACAAAGTTGCATTCGAATGAATAAACGTATGTTTTTATGCAATTTTTGAGAACAACGCCCTGTTGGACATAAAAACAACACAAACTGTACTAAATATTTTACGTAAATGGGAGCACCATATAAATCACTAATTAAATAATATGTTTAGTATTGGTACAGTAATCAGCTGCTTGTTCTAATAATATTTACATTAAAAAAGCTAATTTCAAACTTTGAAACAATTATTAATATTTCTAACTTTTAGGTTAGGTTTTCATAAACAATGTCATTTGAACGTAAAAAATAACACACACTATTACGCTAAATATTTTGCGGTAATCGGAGTGCCATAATAAATAATAATTAAATATGTTAATGTTGGTATTTTAATCAGCTGTTTGCTCTAATATTTCCATTAACAGCTGATTTCAAACTTTGAAACAATTATTTGTTTCTAACATTTTGGGTTAGGTTTTTGTTTAAATGTAGACCTGAGCCTTGCTGGTTCTTGTAACCTATAAGTGCTGTTATAAAATACACAAAATCATTTGATTTGGATATTAAACATTATTTACTGTCTTATATTTGAGGTTATTATTAATCCTACACCATTATTATAAAGAAAACTTAACATATGTTTATAGAAGGTTCAAACGGGGATGGCGTGCGGAGCACGCATGAGTCTCCCCTAGTTAATAATAAAATTCATCATCCATAATTAATAAATGATAACTTCAAAGACAGAAGCATAATATTACTGTTTTTAGTGTTTGACTAAAACAAACACATGCAATAGGTACTATTTTTTTAAATGAAGAAGTTATTAAAATCAGGTATGCTGAAAATCTTTTAGCACACTAAATTTCCTTAGAACAAAAAAAATTCCCTAATCACACTTTGCGATATTATCCGTATTCATAGGTAATATTGTAACTTCCTGTTCAATATGTTCTTAAGAAGCCTCTACATTAGATATTGATTTGGAAGAGAAGAAAAACTTGATAGCTGTGCAAATTCTGTTAGCTTTGCCTCTGTTGTGTTGGTAATGTGTGACTAATAACGATTGTTAGACGTACTTCCAGCTTCCACCAATTAGTACTGATTACTGTAGGCCTACACTGTAATGTGTCATTTATTTTTATGCAGGTAATGGTAATTTAATTTTGAAAATAACTTTGTTCAATGCTTAGGTTCAGGTAAATTTATTTTGGCTGGGATATAAAACTTAAAGGTATCAATGACGATCTCATATATTTAACAAAACATCAAGAAGTTGAATAACATCACTTTAATAATATACTAGTTTGTATGAAGCTAACAAGATTTACATATTGGTACCATAACTAGCAGACCCGTGTGAATATTTCGCAAGTTAGGAGTAGCCTACTTACTTGATTTATTAATACATTGATTTAATTAAGTAAATTACGTTTATTTATTTACGTTGGTTTGATTTGCTTGATTTGTGTGATAGATTAGGATTACACTTGCACTTGTATAGTATGTAAAACATTTAAATAACAGTTGTCATGTTAGTTAAACAGATTGTTAATAGATGGCGCCTTTCATTAGGACATATGAACTTTTATATGAAAGTTTTTAAATCTATTTTTTTAATAAAACCATAAATTTTAAGCCATTTGTCTATTTTTTTTATCGATAGCGGTGAACATAAGCTTTAAAATGATGCTTGATTATTAATTTTGATGAAGAATTAAGGGAGATATGGCATTGCCACACGAAAACTCCTTTGAGAAATAATATATAAAGATAATCTATATATATAAAATTCAATGTATGTCCGTCTATTTGTATGTTTGTCCTTTATGCGTTACCAAACCGTCCATCCGATTGCTTTGAAATTTTGCATAGTAACACAGGTTAACCCTGGGAAGGTTTTAGGCCATTTACCGAAGTCCTAGGACATTAGGGCTACGCCCCAGTGGCCCTCAAAGTTTCAATGTTAATCTTATGGAAGGTCAATCTTAAAAGGAAGAAGAAGAAAGATTTCTTTTGATTTTATCAGGGGCACAAAAAACAGCTGTTCGTATGAAAAGCTTAAAATAGCTGATTTTGATGAACAACTGATTTGGATCAAAAACTGAATATAATTTTAGGTTAGGCCTACAATGAACTATAAAACACCAATTATTGGGCTAATTATTAGTATCAGGTTGATTTGTCTATCCGTGCAAAGCCAGGTCGGGCCAGCTAGCTATTAATGCATAAAGAAACTATTAAAACACCAGCCGTTTGAAGCCGGTCAAGAATCAGGAAATTGCCATTCATCAACCGACAAAAATATCGTATTGGCAGTTAAGCCTATACAGTATTTTGTGCGGTAAGAACCCTGCCCGACTTGTTGCAGAAAGCAGACAACACACTTTATGTGTGTATGTATATATATCATATATATAAAATATTCATTTATATTATAGGTTAGAAAACAAGGATTATTTCAAAAACGGAAAGATACGTCCAAAATCTGATCTCGGGCAGTTATTGATCGTTAGGGGTAACCTTAGAAAACTTATTAACAAAATCCTAAAACTCCCCGTTCTCATCCTACCACCCTCATGTAAAAAATTTGTAACAGAAGTATATGGCTTGTGATACATCAAATTTAAAAAGCCCTTTAAAACACATGAATTTCTGCGATAAGAAAATAAATAAACGGTACCAGATTTAACTGCCACATACTTTCTCCCAGTTGAAATTTTATACCGGTACCTTCCCAAGAGTAGCATAGGAGGTAGTTATTTAGAATTGCAAAAGTAGGACATACCATGGAAAATATTAGATGTGTGTAATACATATCCATATTAAGTTTCATATTAGTTTCATTAAAAATATTAACTAATAAATATTATTATTATTAAAACTTTTCGATCGGTTTCGAACAAATTTGTACCAAACATGTCAATTAAGTCTGTATAGATGCACGAAAAAAAGGTTTTGAAAAATTTTGAAAAACAATCCCCTTTTTGGCCAGAACCCCCAAAAATCAGTTATTATTATTATTACCTAAACGAGAATTTTTAGAAAGATGCGGTTTTCCCATAACGGTAGAGTACATTAAGGGCTACAAATAAGCCAAATTTTATCAAAATCGTTAGAGCCGTTTTTGAGAAATTTAGATTTTCCCGTTTTTTTGCCATTTTTGGGGGTTAAACCCCTTAAAAATCAAAAATTTGGAAAAATGAAAAAACACCTGGAGATATTTCAGAACTACACCTACATACCAAATTTCATCAAAATCGGAGCGTTGGTATGGTCTCCAGCTCTGTACACATCCTATCAGACACACGGACAGACATCACAAAAAAAAAACACTTTTTTGGGTTCAGGGAGCACTGAAACAAATAATTCCACTAAAAAATCAAAATCGAAAAATTAGACGAGAAAACAACACTCTCCCCTTTTACCGCGTAGGGGGGGGGGGGGGGAGAAAGTAAAATTGGCTTACGCATTCATTCGCTGTGCTCAAAAAAGTTATTTTGTAAGCTATTTTTATAATTTTTTTTAATATACAGAAATAGATATATAAGTGTGTTCTCAGAGCAGTCGTTCGTCTCTTTTAAAAACCTTAGGAAAGCTATTGTGAAATCCCCCAAACCCCACTCATATCACCCCATGTCAACAGTTTCTAATGAACTCATTTTATGACTTGTAATACATCAAATTAAGATCGTTTATGAAACATGAAATCCTGTAGTAATAAAATGACTACGTATTGTTATGTTAAACTGAGATGATATCAACCACTACTTCAGGCCACAAGTGAAGAAATTAAAGTGAAAGAGCAATTAAAGTTATAATATAAATTCTTGTTTTTTACATTATCTGTGAATAAGATAAGCGGTTCCATGTTATTCCGTGATAAGGTAGGCTAATTAAGTTTTGTTCTTGTTTATTTATGCAAATAAACTTTGTCCAATCTATACTTAATTATTATAAAGTGGTAAAATTTGTTTCTTTGTTTGTATGTAAAGAGTATTGAAAAAATAGTTTTACTTATAAAAAGCTACATTATCCCTGAGTAACATAAGCTAGAATTCATTGTAATAAAAACATTTTTTATTTCAATATTTGTAAATTTAGTCGGAAAAAATCTTTGGTTAGGCCTAGACTGATGAACCAACACATGTATTTATATTTATTTCTATAGCAACCAACTGAATAAAATAACGGATAAAACAACTGATTGCAGCAATATTTCCATTATCAGCTAATTTCAAACTTTGAAGCAATTATTTGTATTTCTAACTTTTAGGTTAGGTTTCTAATAAAGTGTAGACCTTGCTGTTCTTTTAACCTTTATTATAACTGTTGTTATAAAATATACGAAATAATTTTCCAATTCAAATATAAGACCCTCATCAATATTCCAAATTTCGTCATTCGAACGATAGCCGTTTCGGCTATTCAGCCATTTTCAAATTTTAGTCGGGTTTCTCTTTGTCAATTATAAATACTTACACATAATTACACATGAACACACTTAACACGAAACATTTACACGCACATACAAATTAAAATTTGATTAATGAATCATTAGGTAGCCTACGGTACTGCATGGTGTCTCGAATCTTACTGTAGGTAGGCTGGTATCACTGATCGACGGTGGTAGAGAGTTTTGTTACGTTATCTAGTTGTGTTAACACAGTGTCGTATAACGCATTCGAATTGAATTGGATTTTAATCAATTGCAATTGGTAAGTATTATATTTGAGCCATATGCGTGCATTGTGAATTTTTTAGATGGAGGAGGGGGGTTTTAGGATTTTGAAAATTGGTTTTCTAAGGTTCTCCCTTACGGTCAATAACTGTCCCGAGTTTTGCATATCTCTTACCGTCTTTTAAACAATATAAAGTTATAAAAATTACTTACAAAATAACATTTTTGAGCGCAGGGAACGTATGCGTCAGCCGATTTTTACTTTCTTACCACAGAAATTAATGGTTTTCAAAGTGCTTCAATTTGATGTGTCACAAGCCATGTGTGTCCATTACAGATTTTTGAAATGGGGTGGTAGGAGAGGGTTTGTGCCCTGATGGTGAATAACCCAAGATCAGATTTTGTATATCTCTATCCGGTTTTGAAATAGGTGGTAAGTTTTCAAAAAATAATTCTGTATGTACAGAACATTTTTATTTATTTTTATGTGAGAGATCCACTACTGAAGTTTGTCAAACACCCCCCATAAGTTTCAAAGAGGGGGTGAAACTTCTTATGTTTATTTTTATCCTAATTTCTTGTGGAAAATAAATAATAATTATTGATACCTTAAATATTTGGAATTTGAAGTGGCCTAGCCGTATTATATTTATTTATTGAATGTTGTTTAGTGTACACATTTTTTGTTGTATTTTGAGGTTATGTTAAGAAGGAGACTCCTGATATTCTTTTTAATAAAACCTTATATTCAGATTGTTTAGGAAATTAGTTTATCCTATTACTTTAAATGAGCAATTCTTGTATCTATCTTTGTTTGTATCTTTGTATCTCTGTCGCAGATCTCGAAAACGGCTCTAACGAATTCAAAGAAATTTTGTATTTAGGTGTAGTTTTGATTTTTAAGTACACCCATATAGTTGTATTTCGTGTAAAAACGCAATTTTTTGAAAAAATCTAATTTAAAAGTTGAAAAATTTTAACATAGGGCCTTATGGGTTGCCATGTTGGTTACAAAATAACAACGAAATAGTAAATAAAGCAATCAAAACAGCTGTTTATAAACAAGCCATGAGATTGAGTACTATCCAAAATCAGCTGTTCATTGGATAGTTTTTAATTACTGTTAAAAAAACAATCTAATTTATACTGTTTTAGCACGTTAGAATTAGAATAAATTGTTCCTGATTTAACAATTTATTTTGTCAAAAAAAAGTAAACTTGGCAAAAATGGATAAATTCTAATAGTCAATTTTGTAATATAAGCCTGGCTCATTTCTGAAACATAGTATTGAGGTTATGTTTACTACTGTATATTTAGGCCTGGTTTCAAAACTTTAGTTAACAGAAGATAGTAGAACTAGGACTAAAATCGTAATGAAAGCCTCTCACGTTTCTAAAGCATGTATTTGAGGTTATAATTAATCTTGTAATTAAATTTACTGTTAATATATTTAAGCCTGGTTTCATAATTTTACAAACCAATGTACAAACGAGCCAAAGATTAACGAGATTCTTTAGCGAATTTTCCAACTGCGAGCGACGCGAAGCAGCCATTTGAGGCCGAAGGCCGAGGTGGGGTTGGGACGCGAAGCGTCCAGGGGCAGAGCCGCTAAAGTGTTATTTACTTGGAATTTTGCATCAACAGCAATCCCCAAGCCTTACTACATGTCATGTAGCTTATCATTCTGATGAATTAATTAGTCATGGGTTAGTTAAATGAGGAAAACTGTTAAATAATGTAACTTTGTATTTAGTAATTTAGTACAGAAGGTTTTGCCATAAAGAGTAATTTTTATATTTTTTTAAAAATTGCACTTACAAAGTAAATCATCTCTGAAAATAACAAAGATATTAAATTAGTTAGTTATTACTTATAAGTTTATAGTTATAAGTTTGTAACCATCATTGATGATGATGACCTGGTCATCGAAACGCGTTTGAATTACTAAACGTTTTTTATGAGAAACTGTTTTCTGTTTTTTTTTTTTATTTATATAGTGTTATTTCTCATAAGTCCAGTTCAAGTTTAAATTTTATTAGTTAGTTATTATTATAGTTAAACTCAATTTGACCCAATTATTTATAATAAATTAACGACTAAAAAAAAATAGCCTCATCTCTTGAAAGTCAAATTAGAAGATAAAAATTAATCTTTAAAAAAAACTGCATATGGTTACAAATCTTAAGGGTCTGCTCCAGTAAACGAGAAAGCAACTGAAAACGCAAGTGCTTCTCTCTATAGCCAATTTCTTGCAGCTGAGCGCTTTGACATTGCCTATTTAAAACCATTTTATAAATCCATCTTTTATAAAAAAGAGTGCTGAAAAAAACCTGAATATTCTTTATAAAATTGTGAATCCGTTTCACTTTTAATTATACATTTTTTACTGTTTAAAGAAAAGTTCAAACTTGGTACTTCAAAAATGTCAATTACATGATAAATGAAAAACTTTTTTTTTAAAGTGAAAATCAAAACGGATGCGTATTGTGACTGTGCTTTAAATGAGACTTTGCAAACAATTTTACGATAAAAAATGGTTTGAAATTTAACATTGCTCTTATGGTATAAAAATCCAAGATGGCCTCACTACAGCAGACCCTTAAGTCATTTATATGCCAGTAGTATTTAATGATGGTCTCAGACTGTCTAAATTAACACAAACTTATGATTGAACGAAAGTAGGCTATACTTTAATAGTTTATGATGGATAATTTCCTTATTAAATACCAAGTATTAAACCAATGATTGTGGTCTATAATCTAAATTAATATTATAAAGAGGTAAAAAATTTTTTGTTTGTGTGTGTAGAGGGTAATCTCTGGAATTACTGAACCAGTTGAAATATAATTTTATTAATAAAAAGCTACACTATCCCTGAGTAACATAGGCTATAATTCATTTTGATAAAAACTTTTATTATTTCGATATTTGTAAATTTAGTCGAAAAAATTCTTAGGTTAGGCCTACACTGATGAACCAGCACAAATTTCTTGAATGTATTTAAATTCATTACCATAGCAACAAATTGAATAAAATATCAGATAAAACAACTGTTTGCTCTAATATTTCCATTAACGGCTGATTTCAAACTTTGAAGCAATTATTTGTATTTATATCTTTTAGGTTAGGTTTTTATTAAAGCATAGACGTGAGCCTTGCTGGTTCTTTTAACCTTTATTATAACTGTTGTTATAAAATGTACAAAATAATTTGATTCAAACATTTAAAATTATTTACCATCTTAGCTTTGGGGTTATTATTAATCCTACACCTTTATTGTAATGAAAACATAACATGATTATGTGTATAGACCGTTCCAACGGGGTTGGCATGCCGAGCACACAGGGGTTTCCCCTAGTTTGTAATAAAGTAATTCACCGTATATTTTGATCACCCTAGGTTTCCCCCTAGTTATATAATAAAAATGAGAAGTTTGTTAACATTTATCTAAAGAAACCTACTTATTTGATTTTTATCAATATTTTACTAGTTGTTAGATTTAGTTTTTTCATAACAAGGCTAACAGTGATTGAAAAAGTGAAAACATTTTTTGAAAATGGCTGTTTTGGTACGTTTACCACAGATGGATAGTTAATGATAAACTAAAAAAATAATCGGAAAAAAAGTTGACTGTGAAAAGACCTACGAAAATTTTACAGGCCATTTATGTATGCCCGTGTATTATGATTTGACTAGTAAGCCCTGTGGAAAATCACAGGCAGATGAATTGTCTAGAATAAAAGTTAAATACTGGTATATCCAAGCAAATTTAGTTGTAAAGCTAAAATTCCAAACTACCAGATTCTTTAACTTTTACTTTCTCCCCCTATACGTAGCATATGGAGAAAGTATTGTTTTCATCCAAATTTTCTAATTTTAATTTTTAGTGGAATTATCTGTTTTGGTGCTCCCTGAACCCCAAAAAAATATTTAGTGGAATTATCTGTGTTGGTGCTCCCTGAACCCAAAAATATTTTTGGTGGAATTATTTGTTTTGGTGCTCTTTGAACCCAAAAAAGTGTTTTTTTTGTGATGTCTGTCCGTGTGTCTGTAAGGATGTGTACAGAGCTGGAGACCATACCAACCGTCCGATTTTGATGAAATTTGGTGTGTAGTTGTAGTTCTGGAATATCTCTATGCGTTTTTCCATTTTTTCAAATTTTTGATTTTTAAAGGGTTTTACGGGTCTTGTTTAAAAATGGTCAAAAACAAGAAATATCTAATTTTCTCAAAAACGGCTAACGATTTTGATAAAATTTGGCTTATTTGTAGCCCTTAATGTACCCTACCATATGCAAAAACCGTATCTTTCTAAAAATTCTATTTCAGGTAATAATAATAAGAATAACTGATTTTTGAGGGTTTTTGGTCAAAAAGGGGGTTGTTTTTCAAATTTTTCAAAACATTTTTTCGTGCATCTTTACAGGCCTAATTGACATGTTTGGTGCAAATATGTTCGAAATCGATCGAATAGTTTAAATAATAATAATATAATATGGGTGTGTGTTACATGCATCTAATATTTTCCATGGTAACATTTTCCTACTTTTGCAATTCTAAATAACCACCTCCTATGCTACTCTTGGGAAGGTATAAAATTTCAACTGGGAGAAAGTATGTGGCAGTTATCTGGTACCGTTTATTTAACTAACTCATGATAAAACTAAGGTAAAAAATTGTAATTTAGATGGCAATGACTGTAAAAACAAGATATAACTAAAATTATTACAACATCTGTGTATACATATGATTATCTTTGATTATTTATCTAATACATGTACGTTATTTCATTTCAAATATATTTTTGTTTGTCC
This sequence comes from Philaenus spumarius, assembly GCA_018207615.1. NCBI lineage: Eukaryota > Metazoa > Arthropoda > Insecta > Hemiptera > Aphrophoridae > Philaenus > Philaenus spumarius. Next base: position 141,521 of record JAGFPH010003194.1, on the reverse strand, counting down.
AGCACATAATCCTATTTCATAGCGTTTCCTAGGTTACCCCAATTCTTAGTCATTGTTACATAACATAATTGTTTATTTTAATAACCATGACTATAAATTATACATTTTTGGATTCATCATAAAATTTAGAAAGAAACTGCTATTTAGATTTTGTATAGGAACTTCGGTGTTCTCTGTGTATCCCTTGGTCAGTCAAACATTTTATAAAAATAAAATAAAAAATCATTTTTGAATAAAGAAAAAAAATCTGGAAATTGGTTGACCGTGCAGGCCAACCCTAGAACTTCCCGCTTAGTTTGAATTTTAAACGCTTAAAAATGAGTTTATTTGTTAAAATACCAAAAAACAAAAATTTGTGAACTTTTAAACAACGATAACTTTTGAATGCGTTGTTCGATTTTCATTTTTAAAAAAGCATTCTACGCAGTTTTTAAAGCACAAAAAGAAAATGTACAGGTTTATATTGATTGGTTGAGAAATCTGGAAGATATGTTAAAAAAATGCCAAAAAACGAAAATTTGTGAATTTTTAAACAACGATAACTTTTGAATGCGTCGTCCGATTTTCATTTTCAAAAAAGCAGTCGATGCAGTTTTTTAAGCACAAAAAATGTATACATGGTTTTATTATGATTTTTTCGCACGCTTTAAAGTTATTTTTAAAAAACATAAAAATTCCAAAAAAATTTAGGTTATTTTTTTTAATTTCTTTGGATTGGCTCGATGGATTAACTCTCAAATCTAATCAGATCTAAGTTTTGATACACCCTTTTGAATGACATGTCGTAGAATTCAATCGGTTGATTCGTTTTTGAGAAACTGTACGACAAAAATTTATTTACCACATACATCCACACGCACACACACACCCCCACATACACACACTCACACACACGGTCGGACATCTCGGCGGGAATAGTCAGAATGGCTTCCTGGGACCTCAAAACGTGGAGATTTAATGAAAACTCGACTTTCGAAAATCGGACCGAAATCAATAACTTCCCTTTATTGGTAGCGGGAAGTTAAAAAAACTTTAAAAAAACTGTTTTCTCTCATTTTTACTTGATTCAGGTTCTATATTATGAAATTACAAAACCTATGATTATAGCATGATAGCTTTTCCACTTATAACCAATTTAAAAAAAAAATATATAAAAATACTAGTGTATACCTGGCAATGCTTCGATATTGCTTGATTTAATTTTTAGGGGTTATCCTATTTCATCCTTTTGACTTAAGTAATCGATTTACAAATGTTTTTTTTTACATCAATTAAGAATAATATTAAATAATTTTAGATTTATAGTTAGGAATTTAGTGCAATTTATTTTTATTGTATAGGGGTAGCCACCCCATTTAAATCTTTTTGTTTGTAGTGACCGTATTGTCTAAAAAAAATCCTGGTATTAATATGTGTAAATTGTGAAATTTTAGTAAAATTAGTTGAGTAGTTTTTGAGAATATGGAAAAAGTAAGAGGATTATTATTTAATTTTAAGGATAGTTATTCCGTTGCATCCCTTTGACTTAAGTAATCATATTACAAATAGTTTTGTGTACCGGTATCCCTTTAAAATAATATTACATAATTTTAGCTTTATAGCTTGTAGTAAGTTAGTTTATATGTTTATTGTATAGGAGTAGCAACCCCATTTCAACCCCTTCCAATTGTGAATCTAAACCATCCAGGGACCCACTCACATACACAAAATTTCATCAAAATCGGTTCAGCCGTTTAGGAGGAGTTCAGTGACACACATGTACAAAAGAATTATATAGGTATATTTTAAAGATGTAGCAAAACGGCTAAAATTGCCCTGCCATTCTAGAAAAATATAATGACCATTTCTAGGGTTAAAAGGGTTCCATAATACTCAAAACTACTTATGGTATTATTGTATTGGCTGTGGTAACATTCAGGTAATGGGTTTCAATACTACACGTGGTATTCCAGCTGTTAGGCAAAGAAAAGTCTGCCCACTTAACACTATGTAAAAGAAGATATATTTTTATTTTTGACTAACCAGTCTAGATATCTAGGACCTAAATAATATTGACTACTAGGAGTCTGCGAAAACAGTAGGCCTAACCTTGGGTCTGGCTAATGTCCTTAGCTGTGTTGTGCAATAACTGTATTGTAGGTTAAAGTCTTTATGAATGAGTCATAGTTATGTGATTCACAGATGATTATCATCTGTGGCTGGATAAGGTTTGGTTTCCTTATCAAAAACTTGTACGTGCTTGTACTTGTTGATACATCGTTGTTATTTTATAGCAAAACAAACATGTTTTTTGTTGACATTATAATGCAATCTGCCAATTATTATTAAACTGTTTCCTAAATAGGCCGTTAGTTTTAAAATTAAACAGAAATAATCTTTAGTTCGCATACAACATACAAAATAAATGCAGTATTTTTTTTAGCAAACGTAGGCTTTTCGATGAGTAGATTTTTTACTTTTAAACTTTAAATCCTGCAATAAAAATGTTGGTATAAGTATGATAAGATGTGTAATTATTTTTTTTAAGATGTATTTAATCCTGAGATCAAATAATAAAATTTGCCCGGACATGTAATCTTATGATATGGTTTTAATTAATTATAAATAAATGTTAATATGTTATAAATTACCTTAATTTTCACTCCATCAAAAAATCCAAAGTAGTATCTAAATGGATTACTGGTTTCGACGGTTATACCGTCATCTTCAGATCCATGACAATCATGAAATTATTTAGCCTTTGCTATGGCGTCGTCTTCTTCATTGGTGCATTTTACATGACATAAACACTTTAAAAAATTTAAATTAGAGAATAAAAAATTTAATTAGACCTAAAAAAACATTGACACATTTAAACACATTCACATGAACCAACCACAATAACCGTCTGCAATTGAATAATTATGAAACTATTCAAAAACTGATATTGGTGTCAGCTCAAATTTGTCAAATGTACATATCGACCTACGAAATTGTTAACCGGCAGTTGTGGTTTGATTTGATTTATGAGTCTCATTCTGTTACAAATAGCATTGCTGCAGTAGACATTTGAGTTGTCAGATATAGGCCTACAACTTACAATTGGTACAAATATTTACAGAATACAATACAATACAAATTAATACACATAATATAAATATTAAAAATAAGACGTACACAACTATATAACTATAAATCGTACAATAATCATAAAAAACTATATAATCTATTTTAAGTCTAAGGTACTCTTCCACCGAGTAAATGCTTGCTTTACAAGGAAAGCCATAAGTTTATTTTTAAAGCCTTAAGTGCAAAGCACTTCCTTTTTATTGTCTGGCAACCTGTTGTACAATTTGAGACCAGAATAGCGCACCCCGTCCTCGAACAACTTTAGTATATGTATTGGGTATTGAATCATTTGCTGTCTCATGGTATATCCATGTTTGTACTGACCTGCACCCATGTATTTGCTAATTGCTTCTAAAAAAGAGCAGGACATTCAGGAGTTAATATACAGGAACAATTTACAGGAAAGAATTAAAAAAAATTTAATTTTGTAAATGAATTTCTGCAAAATTGCTTACCTTTTAAATTACAAATTATTTTTATAATTCTGTTTTGAATAGAAAAAATGTTTCCAGACTCTATAGAGTTCCCCTATAGAGCAACACCATATCCTGAGGTGGGAGTACACGTATGCAAAATATACAGTTTTAATTGTGTCCGAACTGGAAATATATGAAATAGTAGCCTACGTAGTGCGAAACAAGCTGAATTAAGTTTATTTGCAATAAAGGTAATATTATGTGATTTCCAGTTTAGGTTTTCATCAATTACCACTCCCAGAAATTTTGACGAGTCTGTACTCGGTTCTAAATGATTAATTGAAATCTTGTCTTTTAATTGTGTACATCTGAACTGTGTTAACCTATTTTTATTTTATTCAGTTTTAGACCGTTGGCCAAAAACAAATTTTCTGCCATAATCAGTGATAAAGTAACAGACTTTTCTAGGTTAATATTATTCTTCCCAAAAAACCATTAAAGTGGTTTCGTCAGCAAACAGGACCAGTGGTTAGATACTACTTTGAATTGTTTGACGGAGTGAAAATTGAAGCAATTAACTTATAACATATTCGTCATAATGTACAATGTAGGAGGCTACACCTACTTTATGTCTAAGTATAAATAAATGTATATTTTAGTGTAGTTAACAATTACTCGTAGTTGAGCACGTTATTTCATTTATTGTTTAAATAACAGAATATATATAATTTAGTCTATGTATATTAGTGTTTCAAGGTTTGTCTTTTTTCTGACACAATAACAGTAATGTGTACAAAGAAATTAATTTTATCTGCATTTTCTTACTCAATCTGAATAATAGAAGCAAAAACTAGCTTAGGAATTAAAGTGGTCACTAAAGTATGTGTTTTCATTCTTTTAAAGTTTCTTTAATCAATTGAATTAGATCAGTAGTTGTGCAAACATTAACATTTTGCTTATCAATTTGAAGCAGTTCAGTAAAACTTGCCTCGTTATTTTGTTTAATATTGCCTCCGTATGCCTAGTTGTAAACAAATGTTGGTTTATTTATATCTGACAATTGGCGGACGTTTGTGGCTCACAGCTTTTGTATTTTTAATGAACTGGTTTCTCATGGACAGTTTTAATAGATTCTATTGTTTTTATATAATTATGTAGATATTTTTTAATAATTTTCTAATATGTTTAAACAGGATTTGTATGTATTACAATTTAAAATTTATTTATATATTACATAACAGTTCAGAATATTGAGAGTGGGAAGATAGTAATGTCATTCATTCGATCAAGGCGATTGATACGCCCGCCATCTAGTAGCAGTTATTCGCAACGCTGAACAAGATGTAAACCACGGCAAATCACGACTTTCGGACCTATTGCATTTAATTTAAAATACTTCCCGACTATAGTTCCAGCATCAAAACGTTTCAAAATTAATATATCCATCCACTAAAATTAAAATATCTACTCAATACGAAACCATTTGACGAAGATTAACATTTAAAATCAAGAACTCAGTAGGCCGATCTGATTGTAAATTCAACGGAAGACGGCATAAGAAATTTAAATTCGAGAAAACTACATTTTAAATAGAAAATTAAACATGGCCTATATAAAAAACCAACCTTTTTACGTAAAAAGTATTTGGCGAAAACATAAATAAGCACCGTTACGTCAGTATAAATATAAAACCCAAGTCCCCCATGTACGCTGTGATTGGCTCACGTGAGTGTGTTGCGAATTTCAATTAGTATTCCTAGTTTAAAAGATATAAATGTTAGATATAAGATGCTAATTGTAAAAAGGTGTTGTTTAAGTGTTTTCTTTAAATTTATTTAATTAACTTCATTTTCTCACACCTTTAAAGTTTTTTATGACATTTCAGTACCTCAGAACAAATTATTTTCATAAAATAAACACATAATTTCAACAAATAACACTTAACAGCTCCCGTTAAGTAATAATAATTACACAAATTTAGCTTTATAACTTCTAGGAAGTTAGTGTAATTTATTTTTATTGTATTGTGATAACTACCATGTTCTAACCTCTTTGATTGTAGTGACCATATTCTCTAAACAATCTTAATACTAATGTGTAAATTGTGAAATTAGTTGAGTAGTTTTTGTCCTTATAGAAAAGGTAAGTTTATAAATGATTATTTAATGTTAAGGGTAGTCATCCCGTTGATATAAATCAATGAGTTGTTGTAAATTGTTTTTATATCACTTTAGAATAATATTACACAATTTTCGCTTCATAGCTTGTAGGAAGTTAGTTTAAGGCTCGGGTCCCTAAATTCAAAACGGTGAAGTTGGCAACTAATTTCAGTGTTAAAATAACCTAACCATCATACCTTCATTTTTAAGCATATTTTGATGTTATTTTCGTAAAAAAACGACAAGTTGTATTTTTTTCTTAAAGTAAAATATGCTGTGGGTGTTGATTGCTAAGGTTTTTTACAATATCTCTCTTTTTGCAACTGAGTAAAAAATTAATAAAGTTTACTATTTATATCATACGTTTATGAAAACAATAAAATGGTTTTTGAAAATGTATTCAGCAATCAACATCCTCATATGACAGTGCTTCAAAATGAAACCAAAGTTTAAAATTTATTCTGCGAATTAACGGGAAAAAATGTCTTATTCTGTAGCATTGCTCTTATGGGAATCAGATTCAATTTGGCGGACAGGGTATCCTCCCCTTAATTTACATTTATTGCATAGTGTTTCAATCCCATTTCAACCCCTTAGACTGTAGTAATTGTAACGTCTAAACACTCCTGGCAATGATATGTTATGGATAAACTGTGAAATTTTTAGTGAAATCACTCATATAGTCTTAAAGTCTATAAAACAAAGACTCGTTAATTTTTATATATAGAGATTGGCAGCTCATAAGATAACAAAGTTATAAAAAAAGCATAAATTCATTAAGTGTGACCACAGTCGGTACTTGGTGAGATTCCATAATAAGATAAAATATAAAACCTCGCAAAATTCATTTTAATGACTGCAATTGTGAATATGTAGGTCAAACAGATAGATCCATTAAAACAAGATTAAAGGAACACTTTTATTGTTGGAAGCATGGTAAAACGGAGTCAAATTTTGCTAACCACTTATTAGATACAGGCCATAGTGTTAATCCAATCGATAATGTTAAAGTCTTACATAGGCCTATTGAATAAAAAAGTAGAAAATTAAATAGTTTGGACATTTTAGGAATAAACAATCTGTTCTCAGTTGCCATGCTTCTAACCTGTATGAACCAGTACAAAACCCATCTTCTTTGTTAAAACCCATTATATTTTCACATCCTGTCACTTAATTGTCCTCAACTACTCCAAGGTCAGCCCCCTTCCCTTGCTATCCCACCCACCCTCATAACATAGATGTTAGACTTAAGTTGTTTTGTACATTTTAGATTTTAGTTGTCTGATGATGCTTGGTGGCGAAACAGCTGTTACAGTTATACCGTTGTTTTTGTGAAATATGTGTAAGTTTTATTTTTTACCTTAAAGTATAATTTCTTATTGTCTTTCTACAAAACCAGGATTAGCCTAAAATCTAAATGTGTTTGCAATTATTCTGATAATTTAAAAAATTAAAGTTCAACTCCTTCAAAATGGCAACTGACTTTTTTGTTTTCTACTTGTAAGTAAAAACACCATTTTGTTCACCGTTAAAATACAAAGGTGTATTTTCTGTTATACTTTGTATAAAGTTAATGGTTGTCAGGCCATTGAAACTATATCAAGATACACAAAGTATAAATTATTTATTTTTGTTTGTAGATTGAGTTTTTAAAGTTTTTGCATATTTAGTAAATCATCCAGTAGGTAGAGTATTTTCTTTTTGTAAGTTGGTATCGCATAAGGTTAGTTCAAATAATGTTTTCACAAGTTATCTGCTGCTGATATTGTCACACCACTTCAAACCCACATACAGCTGTCAGCCCTCATATGGATAGTTGAGTCATGCAAGTTGTTTGGGGAAATCTGATTTCATTTTAAGTGGATTATCCATATTTAGAATGCTAATTTCATTGTAGTCTATCTATAATAGAATGCAGTTTATTTCTTCTTGTCAAGACAGTTAGGTCTAATCTATAGGTACTGTAGAAGATTAAAATTTATTTACTGCTTTAATGTGTATGGTTTGTCTACTTATAACTTAAGAACTACTGATCTTATTTTTTAGTTTCTTTCTGTCTCTATTAACAATAATAGGAAGAGGGAAATATGTTTGTGCCGTGTACAGTACGGGGCAATCTCAGAAATGGTTGAACCTATATAATTTAAACTTTCCTAAGTAACGTAGTCTCTTCGATTTTTTAGAAAATTTGAAAAAAAATTTAATAGAAATTTTTGATTGGGGGTTATGTAGGCCACACATTTACTTTTAGTTTCTATGGTGACGAATAAATATTAATATATCACCTACTAATATTTCAATAACTTAACAGGGCAAACATTCCTTATTTTCAAGTGTGTACAATGTGTATTTAATATAATTTTTATTATTTTAAAAAACAACATTTTGTTTACTTTTTACTATTGAAAAAAATCTAAGCTAATAAATTTACCATCTTAGTTAGGCGGTATTGGATCTTAACGAATTACAGGTAGATGGTATTAGCCTGTGCATAATTGTAGTTAGGCAGATTGTCTTCATAGACCCTTAAGGCTGACTTTCACTAGGCGGACAAGACATGTACAGGGGAAGTAACATACAGTGTCGCCCCCGTTTTCACTATGCGTACAGGCTTCGTACAACCTTCGTGCTTTTTCGTCATGCTTGAAGGGAGACAAAGAACAAGGAGGCGAACAAACAGATCCGAAAATGGCCGAATACTTCACGCACTACCTTTTGCTGCCGGAAGACTGTCTGTTTCTAGCATTTCTCTCGTTTTCACAAGACATACAAGCTGCGATCAGTTTCGTACAGTGTCGTTAGAATCGCTCCCTGGACTCATGCAAATGACACTGTACGGAACCTGCACAAGTGAAAACTGACATCTGGCTTACCCATTGTTTCTTATGTACAATCATCGTTCATCGGTTCCGTTCAAACGACACTGTCCGGAACCTGCACATGCCTTGATCGCGTAGTGAAACCGGCCTTTAGTAGTTCGGCAGTTTTTTTAAATATAACTTCTGTAGATATGCAGTTTTGTTTCTTGTCTGTTAGATGCATGTAGGCGGTTTTGTTTTCGTGCAATGGTGCTGCTAACTGTAGAATGTTTGCCATAAACGTTGTATTAGTCAACACAATACATCTGCCAGAATGTGTTGGAGATCCAAAAAGTAAATTTTATTTAAAATGTCAGTTACCGTTTGTTAAGCGAGGATATACTTAACTGACTGGGACCATGAGTTTAAAAAATAATAACCTAATCGGAGGCTTTTAAAAACTGGCTGCCACTGTAATTACAGCTATTACAGGGTGCCTACCGGCCCCCAAAAGTCAACAATTGGGTGTAATGTCACGGAAGTTCTCAAAAAGTCACGATTTGTTGACTAGGGTCATTGTTTTTTCCATGCTTGAAATTGAATTTCCCACGCCCCACAACGTGTACTGTATTGTACTAATCACCAGTGTATCCGATTCATAGTTCAAATCTATTTAAAGATTCAAACTCTCTATATGAATCAACTCTCTTTATCAATTGTCTAAAAGCTAAGGGAACATAAACCTAGAGATCTAGCCCTGTGTTAAAGAAAACAATGTAAAACTAAAATATACCACTAATCTTAAATATCTGTGTAGTAAATCTCAGAGCTGAAACTGAGAAGTCAAAAAAACACAATATGGAAAACATAGAAAAACACACAGCTGACGGTAAAACGTGTTGATAAGCCGGAGTCAGAACAGCAACTAGCCATGTGCCGAGGGCGTGGCAGCTAGCTAGGGGAGTGGCCTATTGTTTGTTAAGTTTAGTTTTCTAGCCCTCAACTGAGTTAAAACCCAACGTAGAGATTCGACAGCTAAAAGTCCATCTTGTTGAAGTGATAACTTCTATTGGCCCGTTGGGCACTTTCGACTTGGCTATGTTTTCGAAATCTCGCGTCACGCCAGATTTCTCGCAAGATCTTGCATCACGCCAGATTTCCCGCGAGATCTCGCGTCACGCCAGATTTCTCGCGAGATCTTGCATCACGCCAGATTTCCCGCGAGATCTCGCATCACGCCAGATTTCTCGCGAGATCTCGCGTCGCGCTTTTGTTTAGACACAAGTCAGATCGTGGAGAGGGAATATTATTAATACATTATTTACATTTATTAGCATAGCAATCAAATTAACACATAAGAATTAGTTAATATAATATAACAGTTGATTTCGCCCATCATCTGTAATTCTTAAACAAAACCCAGCGTAGATTATATTTTGGGGTTATGTTTACAACTTCAACCATTAAAATTTCTTGTGATGTTAATTTTCTTATATATTAGTTATACAACTAATGTAGGCTTCTATCACTATAAGTTATATGGGCTTCTACACGTTATAAGATTTGCTTTGGGGTTATAAACTGTATATAAAACTAACCTTTGATCATCAATATATTCGTTTATACAAATTTAAAGAAGGATACCTACTGTTTAACTTCGCAAACATTCGTACATCTTTGTATAACATATTTGATTATTAATTTCTTTACTGTAATATTAACAACTTCTAAATCATTTGATCTATCAATATGAAATAAAAGGTAACTAAAAGATAATATTTTTACCTTTCTTTAAATATATAATAACGGATATAAATAAACAATTTGAACAAATAGGCCTACAGTTTTATAATCCTTATAATTGTACACATTTACCGAGTTAAAAATCCCCGTAGTCATAGAAGTTATCACTTCCAACGTGTGGTCTTAAGCACACCCAGTTAATTTTTTTTTATTAGTACTTGGGCTATTATAATCTAATTTTGTTTGGCTGATGGGATTGTCCGCTTTCTTTATATACGAGGCTTCAATTATCTTTCGTCTGTTTAAGTTATTTTCCCGGTGTATGATATTTGCCTATTCTCTATTGAATTTATGATTTTCAGACCAAATATGTTCTTTAATTTTTAGTTGTATGATAAATTTACAACATACAAAGTTATGTAAATTTAAAAAATGGGTCAAATCGGTGTCGTTAATTACGTTTTTTTTTTTTTGTATTCTGAATTAATAAAAACAAATATCCAGAACAAACAGGATTTATTAGAAATTCATTTTATGGGTGAACAGCGTGTTGGTGCTCTAGAAAGTGGTGAGAAAAGAGACGGCTTGGTGTAAACAAATTGTTTTCATGGGTTGAGTTGCCTGTTCCTTGTATTATGTGGAACTGGCATAATCGAGAATGGTTTGATCAACTGTCATCTATGAAAAGAAGTTGGAACTGGAAATGAAAAGGCACTAGCAGGACAGAAATTTGAGGTAACAAGTACTCCAAAACAAATCAACTGCCTTATCCGTCGATAAAAACCATTTTAATAGCTTTGTCGTAATGAAAGGGGAAGCTACAAGAAAGCACACTCTTTAAACCTTTTTACACGAAACTAAGCTCTGAATCAAACCTCTTAATGCAAAGAAAACTACGCATAATACATTTTTCGTTATATCCTATCAAACTGCAGTGATCTGAGATGTGACGTCGGTCTAACTGTATTAAGTAATTATTGTTGATGGAAATTTACTGTGGGAAAGACATATTCAGAGTTTAAAGAGGTAATTGTATATGTTGAAAAAATGTCATTATCTTAAACTTGTTTGTCCTACTTAAGTGCTTGTCAAGATATACTACGCATTCGTTCATTCAAAATTAGAATACGGAATTAGTTGTTGGAGTAGTACTTATAGATCACATTTGAACGTTATTATCGTGTATTATTACTAGGCAGTAATAATTTATCAGGATAATCTGTGGAGAAGGTCAAGTTGTTATCCACTTTTTGTAAACTTAAAAGTTCTTCTCTTAAGACACATATGTATAAATGAGGTATTGTTATTTTGTTTAAGATGTGGCTACGATAATTGAAATTTATATCTAATAAATATAAAACCAGGCATGCAATCTTTATAGAACCGCCAAACCCAAAAACAGTTTGTTCATGAAAACGTGGTCATTTTTGGGTCTCAAATTTTATAACGTTGCGTCATACGATACAAAGTTTGGTCTTCCATTGAAGGGAATAAAATGTAGGCTATAATAATTCGACTACTCAGCTGAACTATATTTGAGGGAATTTCCAAAATTAAGTTTATACGTTTTAGGGTAGGCCTATCAACCAATTACACAGTAGAATCTCGTTAATTCGGCCCTATATCGGGATTGGTAGAGACAGATTACCGAAATTGCTGGATTAGTGAAACATTAGGTACACAAAGAAAATTTAACATAAAAACATAAACTTAAGCCTCAACACGTTTTCCTGCGGTCTCTCTAGTGTTATATCAGATGTGTAAGCACCATTTTCCTCTGCCAACGAGATTGTAGTGATGAAAGCTTTTAAAAGCCTGAAACACACACGGCGTTTTCGTCCGCCACGGATTATTTGCCATCGCCGTCATATCAACAGTAGCGCGAAGGAGTTAGGCGTCTATGTCAGGTGTTGTCGAGATCATCCACAAGATGATTCACTACATTCGGAAAACGACTCAATTTTGTCCTTTTTCTTTATTATGTCATCTATTGTTGCACGTCCGATGTTGTACTTCTTAGCTAAATTAGATAACTTGTACCTTTTTCCGAATGTTTTAAAATTTCATACTGTTTATCCAAAGCTAATGTGACGTGTTTACATTTTTCCGACATTGCACTACATTACACTAATACACAGAACAGACACACAATCACTACTGATACACGCGAGCAAACAACGGCACAATGGATGTTTATGTTGTACAGTAAAAACGGACACTCTGACTCACATACGTGTAGGGATATGAAAAGTTGAATGACCTTCCGTCGATCCCTGAGCGCCTTATTGCTGGACGTGCCGGTGTAGCGCACAGCCGGATTATAGAGACTGTTCTGTATTTGGGGAATGGATCTATTCACGGAGTCGCCGAAGGGCTGATCTTTGTGTACGAAATATATTAGTAGAATTTGTTTGCACCTAAGCATCCAGCTTCGACTCATGCGCTCCTTGTTCCACTCGCAGAGGAAAACAGTTTGCACCTCGACCTTGTGGCCTAGGGTTATGGATTGCTTATGGTTGAGTGGCCGTTTTCTTGGTGAAAGGTTTGTGTTCGTTGTCAAATTTAGATAGAATGCGCATTTTACTTCGGTATATTGGGGATCGCGGTTTCCAAAGTAGGGTGGCAGAAGATGTTGATACCTCAGTCGTAAAAACTATAATGGCCGCTGTCCTGCAAAAGAAAAGTTTACGGATACAATTTCCCATATCGCAGCAAGCAATGGAGGAAAGTCAAGTGGCAAGAAAAATAAAGATTCCCACCAGCTAGAAGCTAGAGGAGGTGTTTTACTACTTTAAGGAAAAAACACACATTTCAATATTAATTATTGAATATAATATCTTCTGTTAATAGTTAAATTTTAATTATTCTTCAAATAGGCTATAAGGTATTTCCATCATTCTGTAAGTTGTACTTTAAACCATAATAATAAATAATTCATTAAAAAGAGTTAAATGTTCTTAAATACATTTATTTTGCCAAATGAATTTACTATTGGTGAGCTACATTGATTTTACCCAACGATTTTAAGTGTTGATGAGGTACTTTCATTTTGTACAGTGAATTTATGTTTAACTTAATACCAGGTGTCTAAAGAGTCCCACCCCCTTAACTTTGGAACAAATAGAAATAAATAAATGAGCTTCGGGGTATTTCTATATGACACAGGCAGATGAATTTTGATGTAACCTACCATTTAACCCCTTACCCCAAAATGGATGGGGGGGGGGGTTTAGAGGGTAATTCAAAAATCTTAAATACAAACCCCCATCAAGTGATA
>JAGFPH010003194.1:82623-97275 GCA_018207615.1 Philaenus spumarius | reverse complement strand
TCAGCTGTGCTTTGTATTGTTTAAAATGGACAAATTTCACTTTTTAATTTAATAAAAAGACGTAGAAAACAAATTTTCCCAGACTGGTGACCATTTCCAATCGATTTCTCGTGGCCAAAAGCCCCATATAAAATCAAAAAATGAAAAATCCTTAGACGGAGATTCCAGATCCATTTAGCAGACAAACAATTATCTCTCGCTTAAAAGATAAGATACTGTTTACATAGAATAAAACACATGTAAAGAATTACACATGCTAAACCATGTACAGAGATACCTGTGCATAGTATTGGACAACAATCTTAAGAACCAAGTTAAACCATACAAAAGAAAATGAAACACCAATATACAATCATCCTCTTAAAAGCCATTAACTTAAAATTTATAAAATTTTCACATTTAACCAAAAAAGTGACAATACAAATAATAGAATATATATTAAAACTAGGGGCTCTGCACCTGGATGCTTCGTGTCCCGACCCCGCCTCGGCCTACGGCCTCAGATGGCTGATTCGCTTCTCTCGCAGTTGGAAAACTCTCTAAAGGCTCTCGCTAATCTTTGGCTCGTTTGTAACTGGGTGAAAATTGTTCAGTATTTTTAACATCCGGATTGTATCTATAATGTATCTATTCGAATATTTAGTGACTTTGAAGGAGGTATAAAAAGAAGCCGTACCTATTCGCCTTCAGTTCAGATTTTAAATTGTATGTGCATTTTACAGACTTTATGCGCGTTTTTGAAGACATAAGACTTAGCGTATTCAACTCCTGACGTCAAATAACCCCTGTATGCAAATGTTCATCAAAATAGAGCCGTTTTCGAGATCTGCGATAGGTACAAAGATAGATACAAGAATTGCTCATTTAAAGTAATAGGATACATTTGATATAGATAAACAAATGAAGATAAAACTATAAATTTGCCTTAATTAATTTTTCAATTTTAACTTTGACATCTTTGTTTTAAGATTGTTTAATGTCTTTAAGTCAATTGGTGTACCATTAAAAATACATGTAGCCCTATAAATACCATATTTGCTACCCCCAGTCATATTTATTTTTGGTAATAGTAAATTTTTACTCCTAGATATGCTAGTAGAGGCAGTAAACGAATCAAATTATTATATGTTTCAAATCATTCAGAAGTCGATAATTTAGTCTTTCCTGAACGATATAGAAAATTTTATTTGACTGTTACAAAAAATATTAATATAAATTTTTCTTGCTGGAGGTATTTGCTGTAGTACAAACGCAAATAACCTCCAGCAACAAAAATGTATATTAATATTTTAGGGGGGGGGGAGAGGTTGTAGTTATTGCAACGAATGACTTTAATACTTATTTAGCTGACTGGATCCATTAGTTTAAAAATATCAACTAGTCAGACTCAAAAACTTGATGGTTACCATTCCTTTGTTGCAAAGGTTCAGCAGACCCGGCCACCATCTTGAATTTCAACTCCCTTAAAAGCAATGTTAAACAACTGGAGTTATAGTGATCAGAACATTATTCTGAATATGCCATTTTAAAGGTTAGGACAGTCCGAATGTGGATATCATTTATTTTTTTAAATATGTGTTTAACTAAATTTGTTTTTTGACTATTCAAAATTAAAGTTTGCGATTTTTTTTTCTCATCTAATAATGTAAATATGAAAAATGTAAAAAGCTCACAACTATTTTTGAAGTTTAATTACCTAGATTAAATAAATGTCAAAAAAAAAATGCACGTATTTATTGTGGATGTATGTAGGGATGCCCTGAAATTGAGTTCCTATTCGAATGTTTAGCCCGCTCTCTGGTGGTTTTCACATCAACTTGTCGCTCTCGGAGGAATGCTAGAAAAATAAAATATCCGTTAATTTTGAATGTGTGAGAGAAAGCTGTGTTTAATAACACATACTCACATACATTGTCACATATGCGTATTTCAGTACGTTTACAGTCAGGGTTACGTCTGTAACCCTCTAGTTTCCGCCTTTATGTAGTCGCCCTATATTTGCTAGCGGAAGAATTAAACGCACGCAAACTTTATGCTAGTACTGTGCAGCACTGCCACTTGAGCTGCGGTCAACTCAGAAATATTTTTTCACTCCTGAAGCAATTTTCACTTGTTATTAATAATCTATAAAGCAATTATATAATGTAAAATCACGGTTTTCTACTAAAACGTTCAATTCTTATTTTTCTGAATAAAAACTATGTTATTGATGGAAATATTTCCTTTTTAAGATAAATATTTTTGCAATTTATTGCAGTTGTTTCCATAAAATTTAGCGAAATAGTTTGGTTATATTTATCCCCTAATAGAAGTGAGGGTTAAACATTTATTTTTAACAATTATAAAATTTATTTTTCTAGACTACTGATGAGCCTATTATACTCAGGCAAGTCTAAGTTATCAACCAGTGAAATAAGTAAAGTAATTTCTCAGATTTCCCAAAATATGAAAAAATTACAGCATTTGAAGGTCGTAGCAGAGTTTGCAAGTTTGAATCAGTGAGAAGTTGGCTTATTTGTATAAAGCCTGAAAATGTATAACAACTATTTACACATTCAAAATCTCTCTATATATAATACAAATACCCCTCACTCATCAAGAAATATCAAAAACCACCGAACGGATTTTATGAAATTTGGTATGTAGCTTCCTCTAGGGCCCTAGGTGCTTGCTAAGAAAGGTTTTCAAACAATTCAAAACTTTTGGGGGGTCAAAGTTACTAAAAAAAAAAACCATCAAACGGATTGGAATGAAATTTGGTATGTAGCTTCCTCTATTTCCCTAGGTGCTCGCTAAGTAAAGTTTTCAAAAAATTTGAAATTGTAGGGCAGGTTTGGTTGGGTCAAAGTTACTAAAAATCCCCATAAGAAATACATAGTATAATATATTTATTTTGTTAATATACATTCAACTTTAATTTGTCTATCCTTGCAAAATCGGTTTGGGCCAGCTAGTAAAGTATACTTTATAAAATTTACTGTAAGTGTAATAGGTTTTCATTTAGGGCAGCAAAAATGGTTCTAGCCACAATTAGTCACAATCTTCAAATTATATCAGTATGACTAATCTAATGACTCACAATCAGATGATAGAACATTAAGGAAAACTAAAGCTAAAATATGTGTCACAATTAATTATTACTGTGTTTTTAGTGTAGACATAGTCTGTAGACTATCTGAAATGGTTCTTTGTATTAACATAGATGTAGGGTTTTCAAACAGAATGCTCACAAAACACACTTCTTATACCAATGAAATTATCACCTGCCAACTACTGACATATATAAATCCATTGTAAGATTTATTTACAAAACGTAATAAGTTAAATGTAAATGTTAAAATTAATAATTACAACTGTATACAGTAGAACTTCGATAGTTCGAGCTAATTGGGGTTGACTGTAACAAAAAACTTGGAATACACGAAGAAATGGACAAACATGAAGAATAATATATTGTTTAAATGTTTTAATTTACAATAAAATGTTTAAATACCGTACCTGGAAAGTGCTGTACACACACATTACACACACAACATTGTTGTACAACACTACACACAATTAAAGTTTAAAAATAAACGGTATCAGGAAACTGACACATACTTTCTCCCTCAATATTTTTTTTTTATTTTTAAGAGTAATTTTCCCATATAAAAATCCATAAAATAACGGAAAAACCAACTTTTCTCAAAAATGGCTTGAACGATTTTGATTAAAATTTTATAGTTTATAGTACTTTAGGTCCTTAATAAACTATAAAATTTTAATCAAAATCGTTAGAGTCGTTTTTGAGAAAAGTTGATTTTTCCGTTATTTTAAGGGTTTTTATGGGAAAATTACCTTTAAAAATTAAAAATTCACAAAAATGAAAAAGACGCCTGGAGATACCGTGGTTTAGTACCTCCATACCAAATTTCATCAAAATCGGACGACTGGTTTAGGCTCTAGGTCTGATATCATCCACACACAGACACACGCACAGACATCACTCCGAAAACCACTTTTTTAGGTTCAGGGGGACCCAAAACGGATATTTCCACCAAAAACTCAAACTCGAAAATTTTGACGAATACAATACTTTCTCCATATACTATGGTATAGCGGGAGAAAGTAAAACAGTCCAATAGTTTTTGCTTCAAAACAGAGCCACGATTTTGAGCTGCAACGTCACGCCATCGTCTCGGTAGTATCGTGTCAGTCGGCTTGTTGTTCGCCATAACGCAGTGCTGAACAATGAACAACAAAGATGTGTGCGTAGCGCGCGTTTTTCCGAGGTAACTGACAGTCTATAACCGAAAACTATTTTTATAATAGCAAGAGGTTGAGAATGACTCGGCTAACATGAGATATAAGCGGCGGCGGCAAGACCCAATGTCGAGTCGTTACCTACGGCATTTTAAACACACAACGGGGTGGCGGGATGGCGGTAATTTTGCAGGCATATTACAATCGATGTTTTAAAAGCTTTAAAATATCGAAAAAAGCAGTTATTTTATTTTCCGAACACAGCTCGAAATACCCGGACTCTCGAACTATTGCTACTCGAATTATCGAGTACTGTTTGTGTTATTAGCGAATTTCCACAGGAAAGGCGATCTATTGCGGCGATTCTTATGGGAAGACCTAAGGTAGGAGTAGTAAATAAACACTTTTTTGGGATCATTAAAAATTGTATGTAATTGTGTTCGCACTCTAACATCCGATTTGATACGTACGTTGGTTTTCTAAGTGGTTCGGACGAGTTCGTTACCCAAAAAAAATCACACAACCCGAAGCACATTTTTGATAGGAAGTAAATGTTTTTTTAAAATTTTTTTTATACTATAATGAATCTGTTTTTGGATTTTATCTAAATAAATAAATATAGGAGATTATTCTGCCCATATTGTTTCGTTTTTTCAAAACCTTTTAGCTCGTCTGGTTCGCACAAAATCGATGTAAACATAAAAGTACTCGGTTCAAATCCACGAGAGAGATTTTACTTTGGGGCAGATTCTGTTACGAGGCCGATGGCCGGCATGCCGAGTCGCAAAGTTTTTTGGTCTGATTCTAGGCCGCAAAGTCAACGTGCAAACTCGCAATCAGCTGCGAGCGGAACGAAGCAGCACGTGAGACGGGGTCGGAGGTTGAGGTGCAAACCAATTCTACTTATATATTTCCTGCACGCAGGCAGCTGTTCAACGTCTTCGTGGGTAATCCAATTTCCCTAGTAGTTGGTTGAAACTAAAACGTATAAACATAATTTTGAAAATTCGCTCAACTCGCGTCAACGGTCCGGCTGCATGGTCGAATTATTTCTCACTGTATTACCGATGAATACAATTTTATTGTACTGTTTATAAGGCCAGTGAAAATAACGCTTTGTAACCATCTTATCAAAAATTATCTATGATTATTTTACCGGGTAAAAACTAATTGAGTTAATCACATTTTACACTAACAATAATACTTGCTTAATTATCATAGATAATGATCTGAAATGCTAACAGGAAATACTCCATTATTAATCACTTAAAGTATTGTTGGCATTCCTTAATGGAATACATCTTTGTGTAGTACATTGACACTTTAAAAACACTCATTAGTTTATGAGCACAGAAAAGCTTGTAAATGTGTTAGACTTAAACTTAGAATTTAATATTCTCTCAAAATCATTCAAAGATCGATGATTTGGCTACATAAAATATTTTTTTATTTTTTAATGTAACGTTAATGGTTAAATTGATCAAAGATAGAGAGAAAACCAATCGTGTCTAAATTAATATAATAACTGGATGGTTACGCTCAAAGGTTTTGAGCACAAATCTTAAAGGGCTTAAAGTATAGTCCTTGCTAGTACAGTCCTTGTGTTAAATTTTTGAAGGTAATCGACTGTTAAAAATGTGCATAATTATACCTAGACCTACTATGCGATCAATTAAATTACCTCTGTCCTACACCAACTGATCACCTAATTTAATCAGAGATTTATGTTGTAACAACTGCATACGGTACATTTACATAGTTCAAAATATAAATATTGGTTTTAAGGCTTGGTAGTACTTATTACATTTAACTTACGATTATGATTATACATCAAATGAAAGCAAACAGTTTTGTTGGTGGGCCTGTGCGCGAGCACTGTTTCCTCTGTATTCCTTTAGGACGCTCTAGTCGCAAAAATGACGACTAGTGAACAGAAAGCTTTTTATTTTCCGTCATTTCCTAATTTTTCGTCACATTAGGGGTGGTTTCACCCCCCTACGGCGAACCCTTGTGATGCATTTCTTAGTCAATTTCTATTTGGCTACTAAATTTCTAAATGTTTATCATAATTTGTACATTCCATAGCATTTTTCGGGGTTGTCATAAACGTTGTTGTGAAGAAAACGTTTAAAAAGGGTGGTTTTTTGCATTTTTAAGGGGTGACGACGGGATTTTAGAGCCGCGGGACCCCAATTTACGAAATCGGCGACCCAAAAAACCTAAAGTACAAATGGTTTGGTCCGGGCGGCATTTCCTGAGGTCATATCCCGCGTTTTAAACGGACTACATAGGCTATGAATCCAAACAGATACTGTCCTTGGCAATTCTGCCAGCTTAAATGAATACAGGTTTATTTCTTATCTAACGCGAGCGTGATTAATTTTAACGTATATTTGTAAAATGATAGTGCTGATTTGATTTTTAATGTTGCTGCACACAATTAAAGTTTTATCAACAGAACGAATTAATGAATGTGTTCTGAGAAACAGTTAGTTGATACTGAACAATTAGCTGTTATTGTTAAGTACAGCCTGTAAAGTACAGCCTGTCACAATACAAATCATATTAGCTTACAACATCTGTTGGTAGATTTTATGCTTAATAAGTTCATTTTTGATAACCTTGTTAAACTATGCATAGCCACTTGTGTGCATGATAAGTCGTATATTTTCCTAATCAGAGTAATTATGAAAATTAAATTCCATTCGTGGTAAATTCTAAAAACATTTTACTCTAAAAGAACAGTTAGATTAAATTGTAAATAATGTTATAAATATTCAAGTGAATATTTTTGTATCTAATCTGTAGGCTATATAAAAGAAGAAGTCCTAACAAACTGACTGATTCATAATCAACATACAGCCAAAATGTATGATGGTTAGAGCCTTCAAATTTTCAGAGTACCTTCATACCATTATGTAGAAGTGCAATAAGAAATGCTTTTGCAAAATATTGATCTTAAAGGTTAAAAATGTTAAATGGGATGTCACATTGGAAATATAGCAAAAAAAAAGAAAAGCAAAATTTTTAAATAAACATTTTAAAGTTTTTTTTTTAAACATAAAGATGTCTATGTTTTCTACAGTTGAAACAAGTGTTTGTTGCTAAAGCTATAATACACCTGTACCAAGAACTTTTAAAAGTGATTTCTTAAACAATCTAATAAATACTAGGTTTAAGTATATTTCTCTACCAAAACAACACTCTAACCCAATGGCAGAGAAGCTACTATGCAACAAAGAACTTCAATCAACTACCAAATGAGTTAAAATCACTACTTATAGTGAAAATTTTATAAAAAAGAATATTAAATAAGAGAATTTAGTATAGAGTAAATGAATTGAATCTATATGAAAGAAAGCTTTCTTTTTTTTCTTTTAATGAATTAAATTAATTGACAGGTGTGAAAATCTAGGTATATTTTATAAAAACAATATACACCAATTTCAAATAAAAACTATTGTATATTATTATTGTTGTATTGTATTACATTATATTATACTATTATATTATAATTGGGCTAGGTATTTCTAGCACAATTTGATTTCTTTTTTTTATCTTTAAATATAAGGACTAACCTATGTACGGTCATTTTTGCCCCCTATAGGTCTTTTATGTATTAATATATAAAGGAATTTTTGGTAATAAATTCATTCATTCATTCAAAATACAGGCCTTCACTCCCCAGGCCTGTAACAGATAAAACAGCTGATTTGAATAACCAGCTTAGCAACACAATTTCACGTTAGGCCTAGTTATTTTATTCTACTTGTCTTCACTGCAATACATACACATAACTGCCATAGCAACAACTGCATAACATAACAGATTAAACAGCTGATTCAGATAAGCAGCTTAGCAACACAATTTGACATTAGGCCTATATCAAAGCCCACTAAAGAATACCGTTGCGAGGCGGCCAATAGGATGGGCGCGCAGCGTTGCCATATCTACTAGCCTCGAACACTCCTGGTATTTACCGCTCGAGGCTTGATCGCACAGCTTAAATAATTATAAATTCGTTGAGTCAGCCGCAGTCAGTTAGAAGCGTGGGAAGAACGTGACAACGTCGCACTACGGCGATTGGAGCGTTCAAGGTCTCGGTGTACACAAGCCCGTCCCTCAACGGTATTCTTTAGTGGGCTTTGATATAGTTATTTTATTCTACTTGTCTTCACTGCAATATAGGCCTATACACATAATTGCCATAGCAACAACTGCATAAAATAACAGATTAAACAGCTGATTCAGATAACCAGATTAGCAACATAATTTTAGGTTGCTTAAAGGCTAACATATTTTATTTTAATTGTCTTAAAGGCTATATAAAAACATAATTTTTGTTTTCTCCACATCTATGGCACAGTACCTTTCGAATGATAAGCTCCATTTCTTTCCTTTAAAAAGAACTATTTAAATAAATAGTTCATATAAATTTTGATGTTCATACATTAATATAATGATTACTGATTTATTTGTTTGATTTTTCAGGATTTTGACGCTGAGGGGAATACAATAGACAATTAAGTACTTAAAGGGCTGTGTCTACTTAAGTAAAAGACCATGTATTCAGGGAGTTCTCAATCAGCGTTGCATGAGATGGGAGATATGGCATTTTCAGACAAGTCTATCCGAGTAGCCTTTATTAGGTAAGTGGTCATGCCTTGTAGGCTATCATATTAAACACAGGCTTGCTGTGTTATGCAAAGATGAAACTGTGTTTTCTAAAAAATTCACCAAAAATAATTCTTCGTTTCCCCAAATCTGTCATTCAAGGAAAACTATCTACTGGGCGAAACAAGGAATAGTATATTATTCCAATAATGAATTCTTTAATGCAATAAGTTGTTCTTTTGACGAGAAATGCATTTAATTTTTGTAATCTCAGGTAATTGCTAGAAATGAACAATTAGGTAGGTTGATTTTGCCATATAATACCTATCCCTCCAATTTGAAGCTTCGGTTTTACATGTCTCCTCATGTCAGTAACCATTGTTGCTTTGGCCATCCGGAGAACTCTATTTTCCGGCCATTCCATGGCTTCTTAGGTTTAGTGACATTCAGTGGCTCTCCACATCGTCCGACCTTACCGCACCAGATTTATTTTTTAGCGCCCTTCCTGGTAACACAAGCCTCAAAATATAATTTGTCATTTAAAGAACTGTTTTTATTTCGTTAGGAAATTACCTGGCATGAAAAACCCAATGCACAATTTGTTTTAGTAAATTCTACAGAATTGATCGAGTCTTGCTGACCATGGTTTCACCAGCGATGGCATCGACGAGGCAGCTTAACACAAACTTAGGGAAATATAGAAAACAGGCATATACTGTAACATTTTAGGCCAACAGGATTAATTCTGTCTATATTAAAAACATAAGGTTCTGGTTTTTAAATAAAAGGAACAGTGAAATTTAAGATTCACCAATTTGTCATATAGCCTATTCGCGCTAACCTCAAAATTTGCTTAACAAGAAAAACCGGTTTAGAAAAATTAAATAATTTTGTGATTTTAGCACATCAAACAACTAAATTAAATCTAAACCTACCTTTCTTTTAAATTAGATTTACCTTTTTGTTTATTTAAAACTAAAAAAAAAAATTCAGAAATCAACAACGGTTGATTGTAACGTGGTTAAATAAGAACCTTTTCACTATTCTTATGTGTAGTTATTTCATGTTTAGGTAATTAGTTTTATTAAAATCAAATAGTATTGTGGTTAATTAATTTAAAGAACAAAGTGATTGAAATTTAAACTAGGTTAATTTGAAAAACAAAACTAAAATTTTACAGCTGTTAGAATATGATCGGGTTGATATGAAAGCGAAAGTGAAGCAGTGCAGACTGGCAGCGATATATCGAATTGTCGTAGATATCTAGACTGATAAAAACATACAATGTATAAAAGTGGATGTTTTTAAATTCAAATCACTTAAAAACAGTTTTCAACGGCAAATATATACAAAATTTTATAATACTACAAGATATACAATAACAAAAACTTATAACGAAAATACTGATATTAAGTATGAACACAAAGCGTTATGCTAAACTAGTAGCAGAAAAAATACTACCAATGGCAGTGTCCCATAGTAGCCCGGAAAGATATAAAAAAAAACCATTAGGGTAGTCTTACTACAAGTTTCTTTTAGATCAGACTTATTATTTTACATTCTGCAATTTAAAAAAAGTCTATAAGAAAAGTTAAATGGTAACATCCAGAAAGCAAGTACAATTTTAATAACATCTGAATAAACATATCACAAGAGATATTACTTTGAATTAGAAGGCAGTCTAGATGCAACATCAAACCTTTGATTATTTTTCAACAACCACTATCAAAATTGAGTTTCAACATTTGTTAACTATTTGAACAGTAAATAAAATCGATTCTATAAAAATTTAAAAATTACCTATGTCTGTATTTGTGGTTTTAAGAAGCCTATGATATTGAGCTGATTGTCTTGTTTAATTTAAGTTATATATTTGCAAATTGCACTTTTAAAGGCCAGAACTATAAAACCCGAGATTAAGAGTTAAATATTATAAAGTTAAATAAATCACAATAATTAAATGTAACCCTGAACCACAAATACAGGGAACAAAAGACAATAATTAAACAATGTAATGAAAAGTTATGTTTATTGTACAGATTTCAATGCAGATCTCAATGACATAGTCATCATCCTCGGAGGGTTTTAATACTACTGAACTAAACTAGTCTAGGGTATACTCCATCCTCCCCACTCCTCTCCGTTCAAGCCCAGTTGCAACGCGTTTAGTAGGAGGAGCGACGTAAACCGTTACAAGCCTTAATAAATAAAATGTAATAAATGTATTTCAAAATAAAATAAAAAAGGGAATAAGGTTTTGTAAAAAAATTTAAATATGTAACTTTTAAAAAATAATTCTGTTTTTTTGGGTACCCCTTGGGCACTCCGCAGTACATAATGGACAGTGTATGTAAATTTCTACGTCCTAGTACTTTGTTATGTGTTTGCTTGAATAAGAAAAAAAATAATACAATTTGTCATTATTTAGATATAAGTTACATACTCAAGTTATACCAATATTTACACGTAAAGAGTTTAAGTGTGAACTATCGTTTATAATGACAGTTATTGCTTTTGGTTAAACTTAAAATTGTATTAACATACTTATGATTTCTATTCCAGGAAAGTCTACAGTTTATTGATGTGTCAGCTGATCATCACGATGCTCTTCGTATTACCTTTGGCCTTCTACGAGCCTGCGAAGTTATTTGTGGTTCAAAATCCAATGCTATTGTAAGTTGTACAATTTGTTCATTATTTTATTTACACTCCGTATTGAGATCTCTCGTTACATCGAGTAAATTCATAGTAAACTGAGGCCTACTTATAAGCAGTGTTTACTAATAAAATCTAGTAAGGCCCCGTGAAAAATCACAGGCAGAATAACTAGATACACATCAGAAATAAGAAGAAAAAAACTATTTAAAAACAACAGACTTTATCTAGGCCTACCCCTGACTACGTTGACAGGGATTTTTAACTCTGTACAATTATAAGGATTACTAACTGTAGGCCTATTTGTTATTAAAATTTTGTAATGTATTTATATACGTCATTATATATTCAAAGAAAGATAAAAATGTTATCTTTTAATTGCTTTTTATTTCATATTGATAGATCGAAATAATGATTTAGAAGTTACTAATATTATAGTTAAGAAATTAATAAACGATTGTATATGTTTATGTTATACGAAGATATACGATTGTTTCCGAAGTTAAACTAATAGATATCTCTTCTTTAAATTTTGAACCTTAGTCTAAATCTTATGTTTTACACAACGGCCAAAAGTAAGTACAAATTTCTACTCCCCAAATATGGATTCATTTAAATATACATGTTATATATAACTTTCCCTATAGATCAACCCACAAAAACTGATTCTAACCCAGAATTTACATAAAACAATTTTCCTTTTACACTTTCCGTGCTACACCATTACGGTCCTATTAGGAATGACTAGCAAGATCACGCTCTCGGATCAGGCTTGCGGCTTTAACCGCGTCAGTCAAAGGTCTTGTCGTATTCGACTCTATGACCGAGCGCAGATATTACCACAACAGAATCTATTTATTTCATTCCAATTTTTTGTGAATCATTTTAAAACATATTAATATGTTATAAACCTTTTCTGAATAATAAAAATTATAATATTTTTTACGAAAAACACGTTTATTTATTAATAAAAAATGTCAATAATGAGAATTAATTATATTTTTGAATTATTTTTTATTTATTTTTTAAAACAAGTGATGCTAGTAAATTAAATTTTGTGTCACTTTATCACAATATATTTTTCTTTTTCTAAATAAGTTTTTATTGGAATTTTATTGGGAATAAAAGAAATAAATTAAAGAAAGGAAATGTTAAAAATCTTTCTCAGAAATATTCGTTTATTTATATTAATATTCCATACTTATTTGTGGTAGCCTAACTGGATTGATTATAAATATATATATTTACCTTTAGACTGTTAGACAGATCGTAAAGGTAAATATATATATATTAATATTGCTGTAACATTATTTATTTAAAAAAAAACCTTATCTTCTAAAAGTGAATGCATATGCACATATACATTCAATGCTAAAATTAAATAATAATAATCAAATTAAATAAAAATTAAATTACTGAAGGGCCGCATGGAAATCTCTGAAGCAAGTCCTTGCACACAAATGTGGACAAAGTGAAAAATGAAGATAAAGCAAAAAATGCACTGTAAAGATGTAAGTTCTTTATTTTTAAATTTCTCCCTTTCCTTCTCTACTACATACCATTATGAAAATATTTCAAAAATGTACATAATATATTAATTTAGATTTATATAAAAATGCTAATCATTCGTAAACCAAGAGAAAAAAGATAAAATGAAGATAAAGCGAAAAAATGAACTGTTAAGACGTAATTTCGTTATTTTTAAAAGTATTTTTCACTAATATGGTGAATAGAAGTGATAAAAGTAATTGATTTAAATTAATAACTTACCTTAAATTGTGAAAACATTGCCAGAATGGTCGAAAACTTGGCTAAAAAACGGCAGTTTTTAAACGCCTATAAATTTCTTTGCAGTCGATATTCTCTTATGCTACGCGAACAGCACTCGTAGAAGGGCCTATGAACTACTGAAGTACGAAATATAGCCATAGGCAATGACTAGATCCCCTCTTTTCCAATGTAAGGTAACTAGTGTACTTGCGGTTACAGCCATGCTCATTCTCATGGCATGGACATTTTTTTGTGGCTTTAACTGCTCTCAGCACGGAATGTGTTAATATCCACGCACTGTGCCCTCACCTTTACTGTGTCCTGGTGGCTCAGACAAACGGGCAGCAGAGCCCCCTTGCCCTGACGTCCAGCTGGGCTGGTACACCTCATAGAGAAAAAAACCTCTCTGATCGCCCCTGACGCCGCACCGGTGTCAGTAAATTGTTTAGTAACAGACAAAAGGTTTTTTTAATTTTTCCCGTAGCTAAAAACTCGGAACATAATTTTTGGGTATTGTCTATAATAATATAGAAACAACACTAATAGTACAGAAAGAAATTAAGTTTTTAGGCGACAACTCGGTTGTCTTTTGTGCTACGGGGAAAATAAAAAACCGTTCTGTTTGCTATTAAAACGTAAACTTTTTCCTTAACTTTTTTTTTTGTAAAGTTAGCGATTGTAGAAATTTTTCACATTAACAATTTTAAATGGCTGCCATTTTTAAAGTATGCAATGGAACGTTCTGGTTTTTCATACGAGGGTGAAAGGTTGCGTAACAAATATGTACACAAAATGTGAGTTCAATATCTTTTCTATTTCCAAAGATATTAAGTGTTTATAGTAAAAAAACAAAATGGAGGATAACTCGAAAACCAAGCATTTTGGACCTATGTTTATGAGATCTTTTTTTCTTCTTATTTTCACCTATAAAGTAGGCAATATTTTCTGAACATCCTGTATAAGATAGTGTTTTAGTATTACCATACTTGATAATACAGTAAAACTCCAGCTATCTGAATGAATTGGGACCAGACCCCATTCGGATAATCAAAAATTCGGATAGTTGGATTTTCCCCGTAAAAAGGGTCTATTTTAATTTTTTCGGGATTGGCTTAGCGTTTACGCGACTGGAGTAAACTATCCGCACATACTACGGTCACATATACGTGTTTTATAACTTAAACGTTTGAGTACTATCATCGTGTAAACCATTCACTGCTAAGGATGCACATGCGAGTTTGACACTGAACACTGTGGGAAGCGACCGACGCACAGTGCATTGCACGCCAACCACTGTATTGGCAGTATTTTCAATACACAATGTATTGTGTGCTTCGTGCGCAAACCCCCGTATTGTGGGTATTTTCAATG
>JAGFPH010003194.1:14415-59019 GCA_018207615.1 Philaenus spumarius | reverse complement strand
TCTCAGTCGGGTAGTGGAAGTGGAGGCACATACACTTGTTCCTTTATGAAAACCTATAGGTAAAATTCACATGGAGTCAGATTAGGTGCACGTCTAGGCCATGCGAAATAAGCTCTCCGGCTCCTTTGGCCAATCCAGCAGTCGGCTACATTTCTTTCTAAAACGTATATTTACATTTGTAATCATCGTATTAAAATATTAGTTTTCTGTAAACATTTTGCCACGCGTGAAATACAAAACAATTATACTCTATTTCGTCACTTCTCTAAAGCTAAATTGCGCTAGACCGGGATACTTTGACAATAATGTAGAAAATACCTTTGGATTCACCAAGATTTAAAATTTCTAAAACTGCCATCCAATCAAAAGTCACTTGCATAGTTCCAAAGATATAGAAATTGTCTGTAAACCTTTGCAATTGGACAGATTTCAACCAATAAAACAGCACATTTTGCGTTTGAGATTTCTCTTATAATTCGAATTATTTCAATAGACTTTTTTATATATATTTATAGACCACCAAACTTCAATCTTTCGTTTGGTGTAAAGCAAACAAAATTTGACTGGATAGATGTTATTCAAACAGCAGTTGAAAGTGCCGACTGGCGCAGAATTCATACTACCGCTTGAGATCGCAAAACACGGCTGTTTTAACAGTCATTTTTTGAATTTCCTTTGTTCGCACGAGGTTTCATTTGCTAAAGCTAACTCTATGACGAAAGGTCATGATTTTTTCACACAAGAAAGGCTAAAGTCCATATTTTCATTTACTTTTTTCTCCAAAAAGATATCTCTTATAGATTCCGAGATATAAGCCAGAAAAAACAGGTGTTTTTCGCAATTTAGAAAACGTTGAGGGGGTCCCCTTGCAAGTTTTTAAGGCAAAAAACTGACTTTGGATTTTCATGGGTTTTATTACATTAAACGAAGCAGGATGGTGAGTAGAAATAATACGTACCAAAAATTTAAAAAAATATTAATTACATTGGGAGTTTTGGGCTTTTAAGTAAAACTGTTACTCAATGTAAGCATTTTTTCAAAGCTGTATAACTCGGTGCCTATAAAAAGGAAATTTATGAACTAATTTTTTTATTGTAGACAAAAGTCTATATTTTATTGGGACATTTTCAAATTTTCAATATCTCATATAGTTTTTGAGAAAACAATTTTAGAAAAGTACATATTTCAACAACAAACTTTTTCGAAAGGAAAATTTTTGCCCCGATATGGGTATCAAAATATACATAATTTTATAGAGAATAAAGATGTGTTTGTAGTTTTTCAATGTAAAAAAATACTTTTAAGAAATAATAATTTACAAGTGTATAGTTCAATTCTTTGATTTATTCTCTACACTTTCTTATAATAATATTTCATTTTTGGGCAAAGAGTATACTAATAAATTACTAGGTATTCAATCTAGGCCTGTTTAGTCAGCAATCTTGTAGTAGGAACATAAAAACTGGTGTTTTCAAAATAAAAAATTTGAAATTCATTAATATTTTTATACAGTTCTATTTAGAACCAAATTACGAAACTTTTTTACGTGTGTGAAAGAAAAAATGTTTACTACTTTTTATGTAGGCCTAAAGTTGAATTTTGTTTTTCCGTTAACTGAACATTTTTATCTTCCTGAGCTAATAAATTTTATAATTTTCCATCAATCCATTTTTTAGTTGCATATATGAATTCCTTGAAACTTTCTCTATAAACATTCTGGAGAACACTTTTGGATGGGGATAAAATTACTATTTTTTACGAATTTTTGAAAATATGCTTGCAAACGCTGAAGATCCCAAAAAAATTAACAATGCCGCTTAGAGGGTTAATCAATCGCTTACCGAGTTATACCAGGGAGGTGGCGCACCAGCTTGCTGCCAAAAAAAGTTCTGTGGTTCAGATTCTTTCAATTTGAGGAAAGAGTCATAGTTGTAACACATCAAGGTAAGAAACACAAGTTACAGTTGCTTCAGCAAAAAAAAGAAAGGCCCATAAACTTTCCACCGGGATACGACATTCAATTTAGTTGAGTCTTGTTGCAACTGTACCATCTCATGGAGATTTGCTGACCCCCAGATTATACGTGTTCACACGTCCACTTAGGTGAAATGTTGATTTATCACTGAAGACGACACGATCTAGGAAATCTTCATCATGCAGCAATATATCATTTTCAAAGTTGGCACGTTAACAGTAGTCTGTAGGCTTTAGATCTTGTAACAACTGCAAACGATAAGGACGTAGTAGTAACCACCTCCTTAAACCTCTCCTCACAGACGTCTATGGAATTGCTAATTCACAACTAGCCTTCCGAAATTATGTCTTACGTGTGAAAGACTCTCTCATTCCTTCAACGCGTCCTTCAGTCATTCTTGGTCGTACCGTACTCTTCATTTTGCAAAGATAGCAGGTGTCTTCAAACTGATGATACCATCTACGGATGTTATTACCACTTGGAGGATTAGATTTGAACTTAATACGGAATACAAGTTGCACTGTAATCTCAGATTCAGTCATTGCAAAATTTCAAACACAAAAAGCTTCTGTTTACTATTCACCATCTTTGCTACTGGCTCTAACAGGTGTACCAACAAAACTGTTTGAGTTGTTCTTTTATTTGATGTATCTTCTATATATATAAAAGCGAAATACCACTGACTCACTCATCATGATTTCTCAAAAACTACCGAACTGATTGAAGTGAAATTTGGTATGTAGCTTTCTCTAGGGCCATAGGTGCTCACAAAGAAAGGGTTTGAAAAAATTCGAAATATTAGGGGGGATCAAAGTTATTAAAACACGATTTCTTCAAAACTACCTAACAGATTAGAATTAAATTTGGTATGTAGCTTCCTCTATGGCCATAGGCGGTCGCTAAGAAAGGGTTTTAAAAATTTCGAAATTTTACGGGGGGTTTGGGGGGATCAAAGTTATTAAATCTCGATTTCTTCAAAACTACCGAACTTATTGGAATGAAATTTGGTATGTAGCTTCCTCTAGGGCCATAGGTGCTCACTAAGAAAGGGTATGAAAAATTTCGAAATTTTAGGGGGGTTTGGGGGGATCAAAGTTACTAAAATCATAATTTTAGATCTTTTATTATTATGACAATAGTGCTTTTATTATTTAAGATCTATATATATATAAAAGCCAAATACCACTCACTGACTGAACACTTAAAAAGAATACAATTACGTTAAGAAGACTGAAAATACCAACCACCACGGGCAACGCCGTACGGGTCAGCTAGTTATTTATAATTGTAAGTTAAATTCTACAAAGCTTTAAAAATCCTGATATACATTTTGAAACACTCGTTACTGTTGGTAACAAATTTTATTTATGAGAAGATGATATTGAGTGAATACAATTATCACTGTCCGTAGTGAGGGGGTTAGAGGGTCACCCCCCCCCCCCAAAGTTTTCCTGGCCAAGGCCTTGACCACTGTTGAGTGGGTGTTGACTGTTAAAATAAAATGAATCCGTTGTACTTACATTGCTCTCGTTCACAAGACAGAACACTTTGTGCAAAGGGCAGAAGCTGTCCAGTGTGCTGTATTTATTACCAGACGGAGGGTCCCAGAGGATGAACTCTCCTGCAGGACTCTTGGTCAATACGTAGGCAGTGGCGCCATGAGGTACTCCGGAACCGAGCAGTAACCAAGCTTTTTGGCCTAACTTCAATAGATAGCAGCACAGTAGTATAGCATGGTCCTCACTGTCGCCGGACAACAATCGTAGAACTTGCTAGAGGAAATAAAAGGTGACATTGAAGAGTAGGACTGAAAGACATATGGTATAACATTACAATATAAAGGGTGATCATATTTCAGTTTCCTATTTTTAATTTAAGAAAGAGAAAACAAAATTTTACATTTACTTAAATTTTATTTTATTAACAAAACTCTTTGACATTTATCATTAACAGTAAAAAATGATGTCATACAAATGGCCACCTCTGGACCTCCTACATCAGTTAATTCTTTCAAGGTAGTTTTCTGTGACTTTTTGACAAGTTTCGGGAGTTATCTGCGCTATAACTTGGCGAATGTTTGCTTCCGGATGCTCCAATATTTCAGGTTTGTTAGCGAAGACATGACTCTTTTAAAACCCACACAGAAAAAATCCATAGGTGTCAAATCACACGATCTTGGCGGCCAATTGGCATCACCGTAACGAGAAATAAGGCGAACTCTGAATTTTTGACATAAAACATCCAAAGTTGCACGTGATGTGTTGCAGGTTGCGCCGTCTTGTTGAAAGCTCATGTCTTCCACATCAATATCATCAATTTCCTTCTAAAAGTACTCGGTTATCATGCACCTATATCGCTCATCATTGACAGCTACTGTCTGGCCTTCATTGTTTTCAAAAAGTGGGTCTATAATGCGCACCACACAGTTACTTTTTGGGCATGCAATGGTCTCGCGTGTATGACGTGAGGATTTTCATCACCCCATATTCGGCAATTCTGTTTATTAACATACACAGAGACATGGAAATGTGCCTCAGCAGAGAAGAAAAAACTTTGAAAAATCGGCATAAATTTCCTGCTGTTCTAACACCCATTCTGCATATAAATTCTGCGATGTCCATGATCTCTAGGTTTCAGTTCTTGGGTTAACTGAATTTTATAGGGGTTTAGGTGCAAATCCTTATTCAAAATGCGCCAAAGGGAGCCATACGAAAGGCCTAAAGTCTGCGAACGACGACGAATTGAAAACTGTGGTTCTTCGTTCACACTATCATTTACAGCATCAATATTCTCGGCTAATCGTACTTCACGATGATGCACAGGCCTTTCTCTATCTCTAAAGCTTCCAGTTTCCTCACATCATTTCTTCACTATATTGCGAATTGTTCGCTCAGTAGGACGGTTAAATGGACCATGTTCTTCTCATAAATTTCGATACACAGTTCGTATGGAATTGTTATTTCTGTTGAACAACTGAACAATTTTTACACGTTGAGCAGTGTTGAAACAATCCATTTTGTAAATGTGTTGTTATAAACTGACGTTTGATGTATTAAAAACATGCAACAATTAACAGCTGTTCAGTTGTCAGTGTTGCCAAAATAGGAAACTGAAATTGGATCTACCGTTATAAACATCCTACATCATTGCCTGTAAAGCAGCTTAAAATAAAAATAATGTGGAAAACTACATCTCTGATGCTTATTAAAAATATTCCAGTTCTTATCTTCGTTATATTATTTAGCTTTCAAGGTTAACTATATCTCCTATTTCCAATACGTTTAGACTTTTATTGAAAGGTTTACAATGGGTTTATTTAGAAAAAAGTTGGTTTTAGGGGATGATCGGGTAGCCTGTGGGTGCTATTTGCTTTAAAAAAAAGTAGTTTTAATAATTCACTAAACAAAATAAAAACCATAAATCTTTATTTATTCCTACTCACATCAGCTGTTAACCAAATGTCAAAAAGTCCAGGGAACAACATGCTACCAGAGACCATGGGGATTCTAGACACAAACCTAGCGGCCATTTCTGCAGTTGTCTCTACTCCATCTTCTATCACTAAAAAGTAAACATAAATTAAAAATGTATAACTAAAAAATAATAATATTACACCTTCTAAAAACATTTTCTTAGTATTTAATACAAAAATAATTACTTTATATTTAAAATAATTTTCACAGATCACCGCAAACTTAATGGTAACGCATATGCCACAAAAATAGGCGATTCGGGCAACCCTTTATCTTTTAACATTACAAAATAAAAAAGGAAGTTTTCCAATATTAAATTTTTTAATAGTTTGTAAAGACACTGTACGGTACCAAATTAGTTAAAAAGAATCACAAGAAAAAGACAAACTTGATTCGCTAAGACTTTAAACATATCAAAAAGGTGAAATGCATTTTTGCAGTGTGCAAGTCTAGAGAAATTTTTAATCAGGTAAGAGAGAAATTAAGATTTGTACAAATAGTCTGACAATCCTGCAGACTTTACAGTTAGACAACTTAGGTGACATGTACATTAGGATGGGTTGACATAAGCGATGTTTGAATTTGGGTTGTAATAGGGGGAAAATTTGCCTTTTGGCATCATGATTTTGTTAAAAGTACAAACATTTTTTAAAAAAATATCTGTAGGTCGGGCATTAGTGGTCAAATTAAAAAAAAACCCATAAAACGGCAAAATTTCTACTTTTTTTAGCGATAAAAAAAACTTCATTAGAGTTGTAAGATAGCATAGAGGCCTAAATTTGGTAAAAAAAATCACCTTTCATAAAGTACCTATTGTTGACTTTGAAAGAGATCGAAGTTGTCTTATTTGGTTTTTATCGATTACTAGGGTTGCATTCGCCTCATGAATCAGTCCAAGATCTTTTAGAACACTGGACGCGATAGCAGCTGCTGCTCTAAGAACTTTATAGAAACATTTTTTTTAAAGAAACGTAACAAAAGAGTTAAAAGGAAACACTTCAGGGGCATTAAAACTAAACAAAATTTTTTATCGCTTATAAAAGAAGTTGAAATTTAGTGCCGATTTTATGGGGGTTTTCAGGGTTTGACACTTTAATTAATTTTTAAAGATTTAATTTTTATGTATATTATTTATTTTCTGTCAAATGTAGTCTGTATTTGTGCTTTACCTTTTATGCTGCTACATGTTTCACTGCCACAGGCAGCATCATCAGGCCAGCTATCTATGTCCACTCAAACACTTATATATACACAACACTTACGGTAACATATATTTTCGTACATTTTTCGTACTCGTCACATAAATAAATAAATTTGTTCAACTTTGCTACACTTGAGAGGTACACTCAGTCTGGTGTACTTCCTCCAAGACTGATTTGGAAAGATAAAGGTGCAGCTCTGTTCAATTCTTATCAGATTGTGCCTTGTGCCCTACTAGATTTTCTTATGTCTCTTTGATTTTATGTTGTTGGCAAAATATTAGATCATAAA
Source organism: Philaenus spumarius (assembly GCA_018207615.1). Classification (NCBI taxonomy): domain Eukaryota; kingdom Metazoa; phylum Arthropoda; class Insecta; order Hemiptera; family Aphrophoridae; genus Philaenus; species Philaenus spumarius. The sequence goes on along the minus strand of JAGFPH010003194.1, from coordinate 52,080 downwards.
GGCAATTGGAAGCAAAATTCAATTTTTCATTTAAGATTTTTTCTGGATTGCTTTTGTGGTGTTTATAAATCTCATACTCTTCAATGACGTTCATTTATTTTATGTATCACTGACGTATTATCCTGTATGCTGGCGTAAGAATGTATGTTATCAATTAAATATTCTGTGAATGCTGAGTTTGTAGTTCTATTGTTTCTGCTGCCGGGTATATGCTCTTTAAATCTTTCTCTAAATGTTCTTCCAATTTGTCCGATGTAATATTTATCACAATCACTGCAATTTAGTTTGTGTATGCCACTATTGTTGTATAGGTCTTGGTTATTTTTTGTGTGGATGAAATATTGTGATAAACTGTTTCTTGTTCTGTAGGCTATGTTGTAGTTGTATTTCTTGAAAGAGTTGCGAACTTGCTTATCAAAAATTGGCGTGTATTGCATTGGAATTAATTTTTTCTTTTTGTTGCTGTTGTTGCAGTGTAGAGGTTTGCTACGGTTTTCAAGTTTTTTCTGTATTTTATGTACGAGTTTGTCCACCATTGAAGATTTTAAACCATTGTTTTGCGCTAACAATGAATATATATTTAATTTTTGTATTTTTCACAAAATCAGGATGCCAAAAGGCAACTTTTTTCCGCTATTAGAATGCCAAACTCAAAAATCGTTTTTCAGCCCAATCTCATAGTATGCTGGGTCAAGACTGATAAAAAATTGAACATGCATTTAAAACAATTAACGTTAGACGTTCACATCAAAATCTTCCTGAATTTAATTTAAAAATAAAGCTCCCAGATCAAATCAAATACCCAATTGTTTAGTTAATTAAAAAAAAAGACTTGTACCTTAATGAAAAATACTGTAAACAATGTAAGTAATGTAAGGAATACCACATTAACCAAAATAAAATATTATAACAATGGGTTTCTTCGGAATTGAGAACCTAGTTACAGTATTTTTTAATGAAACTACCTGGAAGGTCGAGTGGCCTAAAGAATCGAGTAATGCAGACAGACTGTCCGGATGTGTCGACTACTAGAGTCTTGACATTACGATGTGGTACCTGAGCTATTACTTGAGCCTTCCATGCTTCTAAATGTTGTTCCAGGTATAGCTCTTCGCTGCATGCTAGCTTCTCCTTCAACCAACAATACGTACAGCGTTAATAAACTTGAATTTGAAAAGGTTTTCAATTTTAATAAAAGATATTTGTCAATTTTTTAAATAACATATTCTAGCAAAAAGGGCATAAGCAGCAAACTACACATTTTACAGGAGTCATTAAAACTGTCTCATTTAATATTTTTGGCTAATTATTGTTTATTAGGGTACCTAAATGAATTGTATATAATATTATAAATTTGTAGGATCAAAATATTATTTTACCTAACTCCATGTGTTAAACTGTCATATCCAGGAGTAATTTATTGATCTAATTTACATCTCTGGTGGTGTAAAGAGTACAGTTACGATTACATACGGTTCAAACAGCTGCTTGTTTAGATCAGCTGATTGTTATAGCAGATTAATTGCATTACTATTAAACATAATTGGTAGCAATGTTTGGTTAGTAATAAAATAATACACTGCTTAAAATTTTGTGTTGATTTTATTTATTGTACAAAGTTATAGAACTCCCTGTAAATTGTGGGGTTAGGTAGAATATTGTATATTTCATTAATTCCTGTAGTTGCGTAATACTGCTCGTAGTCCTTTCATTATTTCAAATTACGTCATGGCGCACGTTTCGCCTCTCAATCAGGCATTGTCGAATCAATTAAATTCATAAAATAATATTAGCATTATTTCAAATAATGCACGTCATAATATTACATTTAGTTCACGCAATATCACGTCACATTAAAAAAGAAAGAAAGAAAAGCTTTATATAAATAAATACATATATATGACACAGCGTACACGTTTAAATGTTTATTATAATTTATTGAGAAATTAGTGTACATCTCGCCTACATGTACATGTGTCCGTACCTGCGCCAGTACTCTAGACGTGATTTAAAAAAAGTTACAACATGAAATAGCTTTCCAAAGAGTTGTCACATGTTATATATGTTTACTTTTTTTACAGCCATATAATAAAGAAATAATTCAACCACGCAGCTGAACCACTGACGTTAGTTGGGAAAATTTCCAAAATTAAGTTTATAGGCCTATGTTTTAGGGTTTCAATCGACAATTTGGGAAGTAGGACTATTCACGCGGGTGCTGAACGTCTGAAAAATGCTTCGCACGCCATTCCGCATATTGGGAATATTTTCAATACACAACGCCATTCCGCATATTGGGAATATTTTCAATACACAACGCCATTCCGCATATTGGGAATATCTTCAATACACAATGCATTGCGTGCTTCGCACGCCAACTTAAAGGTAAAATCCGCCACATGGTTTTGAACCAGGTACTTTTATGGTATTTTACGTTTTGATCGATTTTGGGAGAACCAAGTGAGTATAAGGTCGCATAAAAGAACAAAATGTGCAGAATAAAATCCTACATTTATATTTATAGAAAAACTCTAAAAAACATTTATTCTCGTAGGAAAAATCCCAAAAAATAGTTACTTCTGGTCAAAAAACGTGCTTCCGGTTGTTGGATTTTTTTGGCTTAGGCCCCCCATACACGTAACGATCGATCGTACGATGGATCTGTCAGATCAGATCGCTTCAGATCTGATCGCATCGACGCTGTCCCTACACACGTTACGATTTGTCTGAACGATCCATCGCAGCGATCTCCCCACTTTGCCGCCTTTCCTAAACTCAGTCGGATAGTTCTTGTGAACAAGGAAGGTTGTGTTGTGCTGTGTATCAAATATGTCTTCAATTGAAGAAGCAATCGCAGTGATAGTGTGTATGCTCAAGAGTGAGTCCAAACGTAAAAGGAAGAGAAGAGTTTGGTCAAAGTTCTGGCTTGAAAGAAGAAAATTTAACCATACCAATTTACTTCAAGAACTATCGATTCATCCGAAAGACTGGAACAATTACCTCAGAATGGACGAGACGACATATTTTGACTTACTGAGGATGGTGACCCCCTACATTGCGAAGCAGGATACAGTAATGAGAAAGGCTATTACGCCTCATGAAAAATTGACGGCCACAATAAGATACTTATGTACAGGGAGGACTCTTGAAGATATGAAGTTCTCAACGAGAATTTCCCCTCAAACTTTGGGGAGAATTATACCAGAAACCTGTGACGCAATCTCAAAAGCTCTAAAATCATATTGTAAGGTAAGTGACAACTGTTATATATTAAGCAAACATTACTGTTACATATTATGAGAAATTAGTGATATTACAATACACCCTGTGCTACAATAATAGCCTGTAGTGTAGCGATTATATCATGTTTCGCTACTATCTTTTCGCTACTTTTTTATAATTTATTTGGCAAAAATAGTATATTGACCACTTTTATTAAAAAAAATTAAGTAATTTTATTTCTGGTTGAAAACAAAATTTATATTACAGCTTACCTTAATTGTAAACAAAGTTAATAATTAAATGTAGACGTTTAAGATAAAGGTTTAAAAAAAGTACAGATTTGTATTGAAATTATTACAAACAAATTTAATTTACACATTTAGTTTTTAAGTTAATTTACACCTAATAATAATAAAGAAGTTGCTTAGTTAAGATGATGATAAACACTTCCTTTTCCTTCGTTTGATGGATGCCCATAATTTCCATAGTTGGAACCTAACACTTGATCATGTAAAGAAACAAAAGAACTGTGATCTGAAGGAACTGCTGACGAAGGGCTGTATGGATTCAGTAAGGGCTGTCTCTGTTCCAACACGCCATCAAATAAGATACAAACAATACACCTTCAAACAATACAATGCACTTGTGACACTCACAGAAAGACACCTGAACACTGAACATTGACAACTGATTAGAGCCTGGAGCCCCAGGCCAAAATATGATAACAACAAACAAACCCTCCCCGCTTTGCAGGGCGAGGGGAGTAAGAGGAAGGGACAGGTAGCCTAGATCGTTGGTCGCATCTCATGAAATTTTCATCCAATCCGATATCGTTTACGATGTATGCCGATATCCCCATTAACGTTCCAATCCGTCGTACAATCTGGTCGTTTCAGACCAGATTGTACGACCGATCGTTACGTGTATGGGGGCCCTAACGAATTCGTCCGAGCAATGTAGACAACTAACATGTGTACCAAATCGGACTTAAAATGTGGCCGCTAGAGTACATATATATGTATGAATTTTAATGACACCCCAAAACGTGTTCTGGGGACCATGATCGATTATCATTTGCTACTCCTGACCTTGAGTCTTACCATAAGGGTCACTGCAATAGCTCATTTTCCTACGGAAATTCGCTGATAAGCCTGTGAAATGTGATTCATCATACAACTACTGTAACATGTTCAATCAATAAAACAATAAGTTTTTCCTTATGAATTAATTACCTTGAACGGTTCTGGAGGGTGTAAAGGGGGATGAACAGTGATGAACAAAGTCAGAAACGTACTGTCTCTGAGGTGAGACGTATCAGACAACACGCCACCATATTGTCTGTGTTGGGATTCCCTCTCGTAGCCTAGCACTACTGAAGGGGAGTACAGTTGGAAAGTTCCTTCAATCTACGAAAAAAATGAAAGTATTTTGTTATAGTTATAAACTTACATGAAATAATATTATGTACTCAGTGGGGTAGGATAAATTAACATTTAGTTAATTTATTTTAAGTTGTATCATAAAAAGTTTGTTGATATTAATAACGTAGAGTTATTAATTAATTCTATTTACTTAAAATATTGTTTACTGTGGTTCCTCTTTAGTCTGTATAAATAGGTTAGTCTTACTATTATACAAAGTGTTTTTAGAATAATGAAATATTAGAAGAAATAACATTCAAAATTTTTCCAAACCATAAGTTTAACAATTTGACTTTTTTTTTGTTATTTTACAACTTAACATTAATAAATGTAACATTCTACAATAAATTCACATATTACCTATTTCCAGGTACTACTTAGTGCTGTGGTCATCCTAACTTTGTTTCGCTTAAAAATAGTAATAAACAATGGTATGTAAGGTGTGATAAAAAAATACGGTGAACAATTTTATTAGAAACAAAGCAATAAGCTTATATCGAACTAGCTGACCCGTACGGCGTTGCCCGTGGTGGTAGGTATTTTCAGTCTTTTTAAGGTAATTGTATTCTTTTTAAGTGTTCAGTCAGTGAGTGCTATTTGGCTTTTATATATATAGATCTTAAATAATAAAAGCACTATTGTCATAATAATAAAAGATCTGAAATTATGATTTTAATAACTTTGATCCCCCCCAAACCCGTCCTAAAATTTCGAAATTTTTCATACCCTTTCTTAGTGAGCACCTATGGTTCTAGAAGAAGCTACATACCAAATTTCATTCCAATCCGTTCGGTAGTTTTGAAGAAATCGTGATTTAATAACTTTGATCCCCCCAAACCCCCCCCTAAAATTTCGAATTTTTTCAAACCCTTTCTTAGTGAGCACCTATGGTCCTAGAGGAAGCTACATACCAAATTTCATTCCAATCTGTTTGGTAATTTTGGGGAAATCGTGACTTAGTCATTTGTACCCCCCAAACCCTCCTAAAATTTCCAATTTTTAAAAACCCTTTTTAAGTGAACTCTTATGGCCCTAGAGGACGCTACATACGAAATTTCATTCCAATCCGTTCTGTATTTTTGAAGAAATCGTGATTTAATAACAGCTATGATCCCCCAAACCTCCCCTAAAATGTCGAATTTTTTCAAACCCTTTCTTAGTGAGCACCTATGGCCCTAGAGGAAGCTACATACCAAATTTCATTTCAATCCGTTCGGTAGTTTTTGAGAAATCATGATGAGTGAGTGATATTTCGCTTTTATATATATAGATTTGAGTTTTAGTCTCCTTCAAAGTACTGTCCTTGTCCAGCGATGCACTTGTCCCAATGTGAATCCATGACTGGAAGGCTTCTTTCAGAAGGGCTTTCACCTGCTGGGTCGTGGCCATCTCAATTTCGGGAGTGGTGTCAAAACGTATTCCTTTTAGCACATTTTTTTTTGGAAGAACCAGAAGTCGCACGGTGCTAAATCAGATGAGTAAAGCGGATGTTGGACACTTTTTAGGGCCAAAAACTTGCAATCCAAAAGCGACTTGTGGCACGACACTTTGACGTCATGAAGAAGCAAGCGATTGGCCCATTTCCTGGCCTCATTCTTTTCACTTCGTTTCACAAACGTTCCAGCACCCTTTCTAAAATTTGAAGTTTACAATTGTTTCCCTCGGAATTAATTCTGATCGCACTATGCCCTCACTATTGGAAAAAAAAACAATGAGCATGACCTTGATGTCCATCTTTGACTGATGTGCCTTTTTTGGGCAAGGGGAGTTAGTTACTGGTCTTCCATTGAGAACACTGAATTTTCATCTTACAGTCATAGCCATAGACCTAACTTTAATCTCCAGTTACAATTTTGATCATGAAGTCCGAATCTGCATTAAGATGATTCCATGCAAAGTGAGACATGATTTTCCTTCTGTCCATCGGTCAAACGAATTTCGCATACATTCGTCTCATTTTATCAGTCACAATACCGTAAAATGGGGTGAATAGGGGGGCTGAGGTGAATAGGGACAAAAACTGGGGAAAATATTTATTTCCCCCAGAGTCGTTATTATTTTTCCTGATTTGCGGTTTAGTTTAATGATAAATGAGTTAACCGTACCAAAAATGCCTTCACCAAATAACTCTACCAAAAAAAAAAAAAAAAAGAGAAGTTTACTGTTCCTATAGACCCTACAGCAACACCTAAAAGGCATTTATGTACAAAATAAATGGCTGTCCCTATTGATTCCGACATTGGGGGGAATAGGGACAGCATTAAAAGAATCAGAGGTAACTGGGGAAGAAAAATAAAGGTGTGTTTATGTGCCTAAGAACAACGACCAACTTTTAAGCATGGAGATTGGGTGTTACATAGTTTCAATGCTAAATTATAGCAAACTCGATACTCGAAATTGTCCCTATTGACCCCGTTTTACGGTACCTAAAATAGTAATTTGCCTCTTTGAGCAAACACGTTTAGCCACTTTTTTCTACTGTTTTTGAGGTCGAAGGACGCCCCGACTGTTACTTGTCTTCAACTGACTCATTTCTGCTTTTAAATCGCTAATACCACTTGTAAACAGTCTTCAGAGTTACCGCATTATCGCCATACAATGATTTTATACATGAGCTTCTTCGGCACATTTTTGCAACTTGAAACAAATCTTAATGTTAATGCACTGTTCGAAGTCCATGATGCACGACAGACACGGTAAACACGAACGCACTCTAGCGGCTCTGGAAGCTGGCCGACAAGTCAGAACTTGTTCAAACTTGACACTGCCTGCCGCAACGGATCAGGCTTTAGGACATATTAGATCAAAAGGATGTAGCGTCAGCAGTTGTTGTTATACAAAATTAATTCACCAAATTTTTTTATCACATCTCCGGACTTAGGCTATAGTTGCAAACGTATTAAGTGAAAAATTGATTGTGGACTGTAAAATAACATAAATAATGTTTAATCAATTTGTAACTTTTGATAGAATTGGTATCCATATCAATGCATTTATAATTTTCTGTCCTTTTCAACATTAATTTATAGCAATGTTAATTTCAAGCCCAAAAGACGATTTTGAGACACAATGGTCTGATTTTCCAGCTATTGTATTTATTTTTAGCTATTTTTTTTATGCTCCAACTTTTTAACATTTAGCCATTCTCTTGTAAACTAAATTTTGTAACTACAGTAGAGACCCGCTATTCCGAAAATCCGCCTATTCCGAACATACATAGATCCTATAAGCTTGATGAAAACGCCTGAAACCAAATTGGAATGAAAGCTGGTTACTTGCAGTAGGCCTACATGTCGGCTCCATTTATAAAATTCTGTAGAATCACTGCTAAACACAAAATATAGCTAATTTACACACACTTAAGTGTAGGTTTACACCATCCATTTTTTGAGTTGGGTTTTGGTTAACGGAAATTGTCAACACATTAATCCCAATGTTGGAATTGTCCGGTTTTGTTTCCTTCACGTTTTCCATCCGTTTTGTAGGAAGGAAGCTACCGCAACAAGCGTCCGGTGAAACGGATACCAGGTCCTTCAGAAAGAAGGAAGGATTAGATACAACAGCTAGGCACCCGTAGTGTTGTTGCCACCTGCCGGTTGTGTTCATCCGTTTTTCTTAGTTTTCGTTATCTCGAAGGAATTACATTTTTTCTCGATTTTTTTTCAAGATGATGCGGTAATAATGGACAGACTGCGGGGTAACAAAATGGATAGTTCGAACATTCTATCCCTTCCCTTTTGTTTTTAGAAGAAAACTTAATCGTAATGCAACGGAAGGAAAAAACAAATGGTGTAAACCTTCATTAAGAAGTAAAGTCAGTGATTTTTTTCTGACAAAGAGCACAGAATCGACTTGAGTATGCAATGTTCCACCCCATAGTCGCATGAACAGAACACCATTTCGTGTTGATGAAGTGTGTTGTTCGGCGTAGCGTAAGGCAAGGCCAAGAGAAGAATACCGCGTCAAGAACTTACATCTTAACATGTCAATACGTTGATATTATTTATGAAATCCGCCTATTCCGAATTCCCGCTAAACCGAACAGTGTTCGGTCCCAATTAGTTCAGATTAGCGAGACTCTACTGTTACCTTCAAAATTGAAAACATTACAGGTGGAACATAATGGTAAAATAGTCTTGTAAAAACTTTGCCCTAAAATCTTCTACACTTATGGACGAATTCTTTATTGCTCGCATTCCCTCACATTGTGTATAACTTGTCTTATAACGTTAGTAATGCCAAATAGTAATAAGTATATTACATGAGACGTGTACCTACCCTAGGATTGGTACAAAGAGAAGAGAAAGGGATGGTCAGCGAACCAAGCCAATGCCGTTGTAGACGTTGGTGAATATTGGTCTCCCGTTGACGATCGTCTTCCAAAAGATCAACAATAACTTCATCGTACAGATGGCAGTACAGTTTGTCCTGGATGTTGTAGATCCCGCCAGCCGATATACTATCTAATGGCCTGTGTCGAACAATGTTGAACTGATTAATATATTGGATGTTCCACTATGAAATAAAAGTAATTGTCACAAAATTAACTTTTTAAGTACTAGGTTTTAGAAATACGAACTAAGCCTACAGTCTGACTTTTTTCATTAATGTACTATAGCCACCGGACCACATGCTTAATATAAGAATATTATACTTATAGTTTACCGTCTCGTGGTTTATTTACTCATCTCATAACGGCTACCATGGTTTTGAAACTCTACGTCTCCATCATCAGGCCGTACAAAAAACACACAAATCACTCAACGAGGTTGTCACAAAAGTTAAACCAATTAAAAAGCAACACACAAATGTTACTTCGGTCGAAATATCGCGTGCGATACCGGTAACGGGCAAATCTAAACTGCGGAACAATGTAGTTGTCATTGAGATTCTCTCCCTTCTCTGTTATCTGTGCGGCGGTATGATAAGATCTGTATGTTTATCAATGCTGGCTGTCCTTAAGGCGATGTCGTAGATTAAATTTGATTTGAAAGATAATTTGTCATTAAGGACATAGATAGGATCCATTTTTACACCTTTGTAGATCTCGAACTCTTCCACGGAATCTATGTACCTACTTTTTTTACAAAAGTGTAATATTTCCATGTTGTTTGGGACGTCAACGTATTTATGGTCCTTATCGATAAGATGTTCACCGAAAGGAGAGTTTGTGGATATGGACCTCTTAGGCAAGTGTTCCTTAAATCTTTTGTTTAAAGAGCGGGCCGTCTGTCCTATATAAAAATTGGGGCATTCGCTACAAGTGATTTTTAATACGCCAGTCTTATCATGCTTGTCACTTACATTATTTATTGGCTTACAGTCAACTTCCGACTAAACGGGATTGGTTTATACGGGTTGCGGCTCAATCGGAGATGAGAAAGGTGGTAGGGCGAGAAGTGAAAAAATCAAAAAATGCGGGTGACAGGAGGGCGGGCGGCCTTGTAGCAAACGAATAGCGACTAACACGAAACTGATGCTACTGCAATCACGAGTATTAGTTACTAAGTAGCAGTTGTGTTATTGACGTAACATCTCTAGCCGAAAGTGACACACGGCACATCTCTGAGTTACGTCGAAAGCTTTCTTGACTATTTAGACGGTCAAGGTGATGCATTATTATGTGAGAAGCTCGTGTTACGAAAAATAAGATCCACAATTTTGAAAAAGGAAGCAAACGCGAATAAACAAAAAAACTCTGATGGACTGTTTTAATCGTGTTTGAACATTGTAAATAATATATATTGCTGTACTGCTATTTCAATCTAAATAATGCAGTGTTTGTAGTTTTTTATACGTTTTAGGAGTGATTAAAGGTACAGTATATCCATTATGTTTATAATTCCTGCATTATACCTTGTATTTCTGCCATATACTATAACGAATTGCTTTAACCGGGATTTCACATTATCCGTGAGTGTCTTGCCAGTAATTATCCCGGATAATCGGGAGTTGACTGTATTTAAAAAAGTTGATGATTTGTTTAAAGTATTGAAAGCAACGGTAATGTTCTCTTTTGCTAATTCATATTTTAAAGTGTGGCTCAATGCAGGTGCATACTTTGTGGGAATGTAAATTTGTTTTTTCTTAATAATGGATTTCTTATTTTTATGTTTTCTGATGAGCTTGTCAATGACTGAGCTATTGTATCCATTGGAAACAGCAATGTATTTAATTGTGTTCATTTCCTACTCGTACTTCGCCTTGTCCAAAGGCACTGAGACCAACCTGTGAACGAAACTATTGTAAGCTGCCATTTTTATATGGGTGATGAGAAGAAGTGTACATAGTCTCCAGTATACTATAGGCCGGTATCGCACGCGATATTTCAACCGAAGTAACATGTATGTGCTACTAAAATTTGTGTGTTTTTGAATTGTTTTAACTTTTGTGAAGACCTCGTTTGAGTGATTTGTGTTTTCGTACGGCCTGATGATGGAAACGTAGAGTTTCGAAACCGCGGTAGATTTTATGAGGTGAGTAAATAGACCATGTGACGATAAACTATAAATACAATATTCTTATATTATTTCTTTTCTATATGTTATATCTATTATTCACTTTGATTTATCTTGTTTGTGGATGGTTTTCATTGATTTATATAATCAAATGTTTTATACACAAAAAAAGTGTATTCACATAAAAATATTGTCTACAGGGTTGAAGAAGGGGATGGACAGGGGTGAGCTTCTATCGCAGATTTGCAGAAAAATATTAATAAACATTTGTTTCATCCACTATAAATTGTATCAGCGTCTTATAAAAAATAATTCATTTCAGGAGAATTTTCGTCTATTTCTACGGTTGGATTTAGTCTCAGAATCATCATCACCAAAATTATGCACTATTACGGTACCTGAAAATTAGGATCATTATTACATTTATATTAATTTACTTGTTTTTTTAATGTTTTATACACTAGTACTGGGTTCATGCAAAGAAATATCATCGTTAGTTTCCGATTTCAAAAGATTGCTATGTTATGCGTAAAACAAACTTTCACTTTCCAGTTGATCTTCAATGTCTGATTCGGCGTTTGTAAAGAACAGTTCGATTTCACTATCATCCATTACACGACGATAATTAGCCATCGGATGTGTAAACGGAATCAAAACATAAAGTCACAAACGAGGTTAACTATAGAGACGCACACCAAACTAAACTGCATGCATGGAAGTCGTGGATTTTTGTGAGCAATGGCTTGTTACATTTTGTTTTCGTTTAAAATTCAGCTTCTTTTTTAAAAAAATAACAGATAGCAGCATTACTAGTATTAATTTACAGAGTCTAATTTAATGCTAAATACAGCTTCTTTGAAAAAATAACAGATAGCATTACTAGTATTAAGTTAGAAAGGAACGGACATGTACGTACGAAGTACTTTGAACAGAAAAATGCAAAACATACCCGAACGTGCGTAGTTCTTAAAAGGTTATGAAATTGTTTCCTTTAAACATGTTCAGTTACTTACTTCAGTGGTATATGCAGATCCTGGTTCCATGTAGGGTTAGCCCCTTCTGCGGTGGTCGTACAACGCCTCTGCCCTTGGAAGCTGACTTCTACAAACGGCCGAACGGGAACAAGATTCAAACCGCCCTCTGCGATCGGGTCGACATCTAATCGTACAGGCACTTCGAAGGCTCGAACAACGTTAACTATTATCTGATAAATACGAAGAAGCGTGTATTAAACAAGCCAGCTAAATTGTAAAGTTTACTATTGTGAAGACATGTTTTGGACATTTTAATAAAAATAATAAATTGTTACGAAATTAAATGAGTTGTGAGGTAGTTTTGTTAGACAAAAACAATCTACTTTACAATCTGTACTTACTTCAACTTCTTGGCCCACTAGACTTTTGACTGGAACTTTCTTGCGTTCTTTACGTGTCGGTCGTAAAGGCCGTTTAGGTTGAAGCCACTTCATAAATGTCAATCCTAATGTTCTGCAAGCAAATACCAAAGTTTATGCCTTCATGAAAGTATGAAAAATAATTATGTAACACAATAAGTATTGGACTCCTGCATGTTTGACGCATCAATTGCCCCATTGCATACCGTAAAAGTGGTGGAAGATTCATAATAGGTGACTCAAAAGACTTGATATTAGTCCACAAACATGGCCGCCCATACCCGGGGGAAAAGAAAATATGTATGTTGATAATTATAATCAGGTATTTTACTTTTAAGAGAATTATTATGTAGAAGTGGTTTAGCGCTAGAATATTTAAAAAATGTTATTTACCATTTTATTTTACACATACTTATTTAATTGTTTTACACGAGTTCAAGCATGAGCTGCTGGGGCCTTACTTGATGCAGCCTCAAGGCGCAGTGTAGCTTTGTGTATTTATTGAGGGTGTAAAGGTACCTTATTTAGGTGGGTTAATATTTCACCTAAACAGCCAAATTGGCTGATACCCTTTAGACGAAGGAGGGGTGAATTCTCTTTAATCCTTATACCCCCACCTAGAAAATTTCATATAGGTGCCCTTGTCCACAAATAATGAATTATTATTTTAACATTAAATAAATCAAGCCAAAATTTCATTTAAATCTGATCAAAAAGAAATTTTCTCTCCATTTTTTGTAGTATGGAAAGCATTGACCTCCTCTCCTTTTTGCACCATAAGCGGCCGCATGTTTGGCATGTGGCTTAATCTGTCCCTGAAACTATAACCTACATTGTTTTTATTACATTACTGTATCCATAAGAAAATCATAGCTGTTTTGATTTTATTTTTGTAAGTGATAATTTACATGAACACTAACAAATGTCCACCAATAATATTCTTGAAGAATGTTTTACTATTTTTAATTCAAAGAGTTAACCACCCATTTAACACTATTATGAGTACTAGTAAGCCCTCATGAAAAATCACAGGCAGATTAATTAGATACACATCAGACAAATACATCATTTAAAAAAATACTATTTGAAAACAACAGACTTTATCTAAGCCTACCAAGCAGCTGTTGTACTTGAACTGCAGGCCTTGGGTGGAGGGGTAAATTACAACTGTTTGCTCTGTAATTAAAAAGAAGATAGTTTAAATTTTTAGCGATTTGTCCAATCTTGGGAACAATTAGGAAACAATATTTTGGGAAATTGTAGTTGAGTTGTGAGGAATTACTTGTACAGCTTAACGGGGAAAATTGGAAATATCTACAGGATTTTTAAAAATAGTCTCAGACAATTTCTATTGTCTGGATCCTTTTACTCGGTGGAAGAGTTTGTGCATCATAATACTATTTTGTGATAGATGTGATCTCTTTTTTTTTGCAAAGCATTTTAACTTTTTAAATTATTATCTTATTAACTTATTTTTTTAATTTTTCATATTTGTGTTGATTATTGTATATTTTGCTCTATTTTTTGTACTACTTGTTGTTTAATTGTATTTTGTGGATATTGTTCCAGTGTGTTGTGATATGACTTGTTTTATACAATTTATTTTGTCAAAGAAACCAATAAATAAATAAAATAAAAATCTTGCTCGGTACGTACAACAGGCTTGGCAATACAGATGGGAATTAGTAGGCAAATTTAATTATTAACATTGTAAATTTTATTTGTTTTTATGTCTTTGCTCTCCCTCAATCATTTGTTAATATTTGTGTTGTTGTTGGTAATCTTTCCTTAGTTTTCATATGTAATACATTTTTAGTTGTCGTCTTAGTATTCTATGTGTGTGTGTCTGTGTGTGTGGGTGTGCGTGTGTATGTATGTAATTATGTATGGGTGTCAGGCTTAGAATAATGATTTCTTATTGTTTTGTTAGCGTTATGCATGTAACACATAGAGCTAGAGGTGTTAAAGTAAGAAGGTTTAATAGTCTTCTAACCGACAGACGGTAAAAACCATTGTCTAAATAAGCTTGCAAAAATAAATTATTGTAACCTTCCTTGTATAATAAAGCTTTATTATTATCTTATATTATTAAATGAGCAATAATTGTATGTTTTTGCAGAATTTAATTTCGAAAACGGCTCTAAGGATTCCCTTGTAATTTGGTACATAAGTTATTTGTTACCCAAAAAGTCAGTTGGACTTATTGAAAATTACCGGAAAACTCGTTTTCTACATCTTTTTCTCAAATTAAAAAGTAAAATTTGTCCATTTAAAATACACAGCACAGCTGATGCATAATTGTCCATTTAAAATACACAGCACAGCTGATGCATAAATGTTTTCAATGCCAGTACCATAATCAGATGTTTCCTTTAAAGTTTTGTGGTAGGTCTAATGTGTATCAGTAGTTACCATAGCAACTAATAAATATCATATAACACAGACGTTAAACAACAACAGCTTCTAAAACTTACCCTTTATTAAATAAGTTGTGAAATGTTATAGGCCTAACCTAAAAAAATCCTGTATGGTATTTACACTCATTTAGGGTACGTTAAACTATAAACAAACAACAATGTTTAAATACATTTACAATATTTAAACACAAACCTAACATACTTTGCAGTTTCCATGATGTTTAATACTGTACATTGAGTATGTTTATCACTTACATACTGATATATAGGCCTACATCAAAATAAAATATAAAATATTTTTTTAAAATGTTTTTTTTTTTTAATAGTCAATCGATAAAAACATATCAATTAAACATATTTATTAAAATATTTTAATAAAATAATCTTTAAAGATAATTTTATAATTTGCTTTATCGGGGATATAAAACAAAGCTAGAGTTTAGCTGATGGGACCATAACCAGATCGTAGATCGGCTTCCAGCTAGTTACTATTATTATCTAAGCCTACCTAACTATGCTGACATTGATTTTTAACTTGGTAAATGTATACAATTATAAGGATTATAAAACTGTAGGCCTATTTTTGTTAAAATTTTGTATTTGTATACGTTATCACAAATGGACAGGTTTCATCTGAGCTGTGGAGTTTGGGTGCGCAGTCTAAGCATCAGTAAGGTGGTGGGGGAAGCAGCCATCTCAGTCTGTGTCGGGTATTGTTAGGCTCCTGTTTCCCCTACAATGCCTCTGTCAGTCCCCACACGGTCTCAAAATTGTACCTCCCCTCGCGTGTTGCTTCCAGCTCAGATGAAACCTGTCCCTTTGTATATATTAAAAAAAAAATGATAAAAATATTATTTTTTATTTGGTTTTTATTTCATATTGATAGATCGAATGATTTAGAAGTTAATAATATTATAGTGAAAATAGTCAAGAAATTATGAATCGAATATATGTTTATATGTTGTACGAAGATGTACGAATGTTTTCGAAGCTTAACTAATAGGTATCTCTTCTTTAATATTTGAATAAACTAATATTATATTGATGATAAAAGGTTGTATTTATATACAGTTTATCTTATAACGTATTTCCAGCACACATATTTAAAAAAATCAACTTCACAAGAAATTGTAATGATTGAAGTTGTAAACATAACTTCAAAGAATAATCTAAGCTGGGTTTTTTTTTAAGTATTCCAGATGATGGATGAAATCAATTGTTAAATTATATGTTACTCACGTACGCACATACACTCGCTTTTATAGGAGTTGTTAAATTGCAAAACTTACAACAGCAAAACAGCCACAATATTAAACACTTAAATCTGTCGATTTATGTAAACAGTTTGACAGAATTATTTAAATTTTGCAACTTTAAGTTTTCTTTTCATTGTGTTTTTTTACAACAAATAAAGTTACAGTATATAAACATTTAGTAACACATTACACTACCCAATATCAGGAACTTGATCTTCCACCACCATGTCTCTCAGAGCCCGTTGCTGCTGAGCCTGTCTACATTGGCTGATGATGTTGTCTCGCAACAAGTTCAACTCGTGTTTGCTCCACTCCCTGTGCCATTCTAGACTCGTCTCGCCAATGGCAGGCATACTTCGTGCTGGCGATCGAACTCGTTTCTCGTACACCTTGCGGAAACAAAGTTTCGGTTTTACAATAGCTACAGTTATACAATCAGAGAATAATTGTTGTTTAGAATCTAGTTTGTTTAGGTTCTATTAATAACAACTAATTGTTCGACTGAGTTCCATTTTGTTAGGAACAGTTCCATTAAAAATAGTGTGTTAAGAAAAATGTACTGGGAGGTGCCGGCTAAGATTAAGTACTGTAGAACCTCGATTACCCAAGGTAATTGGGACCGGGCAGACCTTGGATTCGTGTTCAGCTAAAATTCGGATAATACGTGAGAAAAACATTGAGGTGCGAGTTTCCACGTTATTTACGTAATTGTAGGATGATTTGGAGCCATACTCACTTCAAAACCTATTTTATTTGGCTTTAAATAATATAATCTTAAATAAATAAAGAAGGTACCGTACCTATGATAATGTACTGAAATGTAAGAAATTGGATACTGTAAGAATAAATGGTACCAGATAACTGCCACATACTTTTTACCAGTTGAAACTTTATACCTTCCCAAGAGTAGCGTAGGAGGTGCTTATTTAGAATTGTAAAAGTAGGACATACCATGGAAAATATTAGATGCATGTAACACACATCCAAACATCCAAAAATCAGTTATTATTATTACCTAAACGAGAATTTTTAGAAAGATTCGGTTTTTTGATATGATAGGGTACATAAGGGCTACAAATAAGCCAAATTTTATCAAAATCGTTAGAGCCATTTTTGAGAAATTTGAATTTTTCTCATTTTTTGCCATTCTTGGGGGGTAAAACCCCTTAAAAATCAAAAATTTGAAAAAATGAGAAAAACGCCTGGAGATATTCCAGAACAACACCTACATACCAAATTTCACCAAAATCGGACCGTTGGTATGGTCTCCAGCTCTGTACACATCCTAACAGACACACGGACAGACATCACCAAAAAAACACTTTTTTGGGTTCAGGGAGCACCAAAACAAATAATTCCACTAAAAATATTTTTGGGTTCAGGGAGCACCAACACAGATAATTCCACTAAAAAAATTTTTGGGGTTCAGGGAGCACCAAAACAGATAGTTCCACTAAAAATTCAAATTCGAAAATTTGGACAAAAACAATACTTTCTCCATATACTACCTATAGGGGGGGAGAAAGTAAAAAGCACAAAAATAATACCTCTGAAGTTTTTTCATCCTTGCATTTTTTCTTGACTGTCTAGCCTCTTCTTTATTTGAATACCCTTGAGATACCCACTTTTCAATTTTTGATCTATTTCATCTACAATCACCGACAGTCACTTCCCTAAATAATAACTTGCCACTTTTCTTATTGAATCATCTCCATCGAATCGTTTAATTGCTTCCCATTTTTGATTTAAACATAAAACAACACGCTTTCGCTTTCCACTCATAATGACACTCTCAATCACAAAGTTTAACACTGACTAAAAACAAAAGAACAAAATACGGTAGCAGCGGGAGGAAACAACTCGTGTAATAGGATGGTGAGTCCTAAATACGATGCCGTTAGGAGGGGAGTGTAAACAGGCCCAAGTTCACTTCGTCATTCACCATTCTACCCGTCCGCTAAAGGTCACCATACTATTGCGTTGGGTAAGGAGCGGAAATGTTTACAGGATGTACAAGGCAAACAACAGTTCTGTTTTCTTTCTGTTCAATATATCACAAAAGTTTTTATTATAAATTCACTTACTGAGAAATCCTCTCAAGCTATGAATTCTTTATCAAAATCATTTACTTTTATTTGTAAGTTAACAGAATTTATTTTTACAAAAGTTTTTTTTTGCCTCAGTTAATACGGAAATTTGGATAACCGAAGTTCTACTGTACTGACTTATTTTAATGTAACACATTTAATTAATATCAATGTAGCATGTTTTTGTGAAATGTATCCAGATCCCGAGTTTGAATTATTTAAAATTCATGTTAATATTGTTACTTCAATTTATACAATAAATAGTTTCTTCTTTGTATTTATGTCGTTTATTGCAAAATTTAATTAACTATACATTTACAGTAAAGTCCCGCTATTCCAAATATTCACCTTTTCAGAACAGAGTTCAGAATAAACACAGATTTTTTAACATAAAAACAGGAGAAAAAGATGTTTGTGAAAAACCACCATTTATTGTTATACAAATATGTTAAATAGAGACATACATAGAGCCTAAGCTTGATGAAAACGTCTGAAACCAAATTGGAATGAAAGCTGGTTTTGTTTGCTTCACATTTTCCATCCATTTTGTTGGAAGGAAGCTACAGCAACAAGCGTCCGGTGAAACGGATACCAGGTCCGTCAGAAAGAAGGAAGGATTAGATACTGCTAGGCACTAGTAGTGTTGTTGCCACCTGCCAGTTGCGTTCATCCGTTTTTCTCCTCCGTTTTTGTTATCTCGAACAAATTCTATTTCTTCTCAATCTTTTTTCAAGAGGTACTAACAGACAGACTGCGGGATGACAAAACGGTCAGTTCGAACAACCCATCCCATCCCTTCCTTTTTTAAAAGAAAACAAAATCGCAGTGCAACGGAAGGTGTAAACCCTACACGGAGTATTTGCCCCGTCTACTTGTGATATGAGTTAAGTTTGAGCATCACCTCCTCCTCGCTTTCCTCCGAGCCAATAAACGCTGTGTAGAACTGACTCTAACAGATGTCCCCGCACTTAATTTATGCCTTAACAAGTCAATACGTTTATATTATTCATGAAATCCGAATACAGTCAACTCCCGATTAAATGGGATCGGTTTATATGGGTTGCGGCTCAACCGGGTTGAGAGACGAGAGAGGTGGTGGGGCAAGAAGTGAAAAAATGCGGGTGACAGGAGGGCGGGCGGCCTTGTAGCAATCACGAGTAGCATCTATTCACGTTTTGTTAGACAATAGAGTAGCAGTTATAATCTGCTAATATAGAGTAGCAGTTACTAAGTAGCAGTTATGTTATTGACGTAACATCTCTAGCCGAAAGT
Organism: Philaenus spumarius; assembly: GCA_018207615.1. NCBI lineage: Eukaryota > Metazoa > Arthropoda > Insecta > Hemiptera > Aphrophoridae > Philaenus > Philaenus spumarius. The sequence goes on along the minus strand of JAGFPH010003194.1, from coordinate 32,554 downwards.
GACACACGGCACAGCTCTGAGTTATGTCGAAGGCCTTCTTGACAATTTAGACAGTCAAGCTCGTGCTACAAAAAATAAGATCCACAATTTTGAAAAAGGAAGCAAACGCGAAAAAACAAAAAAACTCTGACGGACTATTTTACTTGTTGTTGAACATTCTGGACTATTTTAATCGTGTTTGAACATTGTAAATAATATATTGCTGAACTGCTATTTCAATCTAAATAATGCTCTGTGTTTGTAGTTTTAGGAGTGATTAAAGGTACAGTATAACCATTATGTTTATAATTCTTGCATAATACCTTGTATTTGGGCCCTATACTATAACGAATTGCTTTAACCGGGATTTCACATTATCCGTGATGGTCTTGCCGGTAATTATCCCGGATAATCGGGAGTTGACTGTATTCCGAATTCCCGCTAAACCAAGCAGTGTTTGGTCCCAATTAGTTCGGAATAATGGAACTCTACTTTACTATCAAAAATCAAGACAGCCAGGTATTTACTAAGATATCATTAGTGAGGTAAATGTACCGGGTGTCCCACGAAGAGGTCCCTATTTTTGAATTGATATGACAGACGTATAGAGCGCACTACAGACTTGAAATTCTACAGTCGTAACTAACACATATGTAAAAGAAATACCCTTGAGTATCAGTTAATTCTGACTGATCCAAACAAAATGGCGGAAAAACAAAAACACAACAAAATCAGCAATCATATTTTAAGGGTAAACCTACTTTTATTTAGAATAGGAACAGCTACAGCTGTTTAGACTATTTTAAATCTATCAGCTGACTGCGTGTATCCACAACAATGAACATATTTGGTAATAAACATTGGTATTTGTTATTAAGTTGCATTGTAAAGTGTCTTATGTACCATGTCGTTTTCAACTGAGCAAAAAGTGAAATGTTGTTTTGGGCTATTGCCTTTGAAAATGATTATGAAGCAATAAGGTGTTTTAGAGAAAGCCCAGGTGTAGTTCCACCGTCAAGGAAATCTATTCGTAAGTGGAAGACTATCCTACTAGAAACGGGGTCAATACAAAAAAATACCATAGATCCTCCAACATAGAAAATGAAGAAATCGTATGTGCTGCTTTCATGGAATCTCCAAATACGCCTAATTCAGTAAGAAAGGTGGAATCTGCTACAGGGATACCGAAGTCATCTGTCCAAAGGTATGGCAAAAAGAACAAAATCAAACATTATAAAACTCATTTAGTTCACGGACTGCTTGAAGATGATCCTGACAGACGATTGGAATTTCGTTCGAAAATAATTGAAAAGACTGACGTAGATAGCAAATGGCATGAAGTAATCGTGTTTTCAGATGAAGCGACATTTTATCGAACAGGAACTGTAAACAGGCATAATTGTCATTACTATAACACAAAAAATCCACATATCTTACAAGAAGAGAAATTAAAATCAACAGGTATAATAGTTTGGGCTGCTGTTACCAAGGATGGTGTTTTGTCGTATGACATATCCCGACAAACAATGACTGGAGAAAGGTATGCATCAGTTTTAAGCAATCACATAGTTCCTCATCTTTCTCAGCCTGAGATGAAAGACGTTTTTTCCAACAGGATGGAGCTCCTCCGCATTATGCTAATGTTGGCAAAGCAGTTTTGGATCAAAATCTTCCTAACCGTTGGATAGGTCGTGGCAGCAGCTTCATGGACTGGTCCCCAAGGTCTCCAGACTTGACTGTTTGTGACTTTTTTTCTGTGGGGCTTTTTGAAGGAGAAGGTTTATTGTCATAACATTGCGACAGACGATGAACTAATGAGGTTGATCGAAGAGGAACTGTTGTTGATACCTCGAGAGTTGTTCAGCAAAGCGTATGACTGTTTTCTATTTCGTTGTCATCAGTGCATTGCGATCGAAGGACATCAGTTTGAATAAGGTTTATGGATCAAATAGATTTAATTTATTTATGAGTTACTTATATCTTTAATTCCCTAACGTTGTTTAGTGCTTAGTAACATCGTTAAAATTCAATAATTATGTTGTAACACTTAAGCAAATAAAAGTATTTTAACGAAAAGGTACTATTTCTTTGATATCCCGCCATTTTGTCCTAATGTGTCAGAATTAACTGATACTCAGGTGTATTTCTTTTACATATGTGTATGTTAGGACTGCTGAGTTTCAGGTTTGTAGAGTGTTCGGTGCATCTAATATATTAATTCAAAAATAGGGACCTCTTCGTGGGACACCCGGTATAAAGTAGTGCTCCAGGTACTTTATAATCATGTACTTTTGTATTAAATTACTAAGACGCTTAACAATTATAATTTAAGATTAAAGTAATTATTGTTACCTTGAATATATCATCAGGTATTTCCCTCCGTCTAAGCGGTATACTTCGAAGATTTCTAAACTCAGGGACATCTTTGTCCCGCAAAGTCAACAGCCTCAGCCGAGTGTCCTCATCAAGTTCTTCCTCCGTGCAAAACTCCAACTCTGCTTGCAATGGCATCAGTTTGGTTTTATTGTTGTCAGCGTTCTACAAATTGTTAAAATCATACATTGGGTTAAATATTAAAAAATGTATTTTATCAGTATCATGTCTGATTCTGTAGTGATATTTTTGGGAAATACTAAATGTGAAATACCTTTAATCTAATACCATATTAACGCGATAAAAACAGTTTGGTTTTTTTATGTTACATTGTTTGTGTTATGTTGTGCATTATTTAAATCCTTGGGAAAATCATACAGTATTTTATTTTGTTGACATACCACTATTCATGTCTAGCGAATTCCTTTTAAAATAATTTTTTTCCAAGAAAGACAGTTTCACAATTCCATTTTGATGATGTTGTTGTTATATTCATAAAAAATCCAGGTGTGCTTAAAACTACACGGGGGAAGTTTAAACTTCTATGGCGATATTTTGATATTCTGATTTACACTTTAAAATTATAGAAAATATTAAATAAAAGCACAATTTATAAAATGAGGAAGCACAATGTCAATTTCAGAGGTATTACCAAGTAAACTATTTTAATACAAGTTACAAAGTGAGGAAGCACAATGTCCATTTCAGATGCATTACCAAGTAAACTATTTTAACACAACTTACAAAATGAGGAAGCACAATATCCATTTCAGAAATAAGACCAAGTAAACTATGTACCCTGCTATATACACTGCTGGTAAAATCCGATTCACCGCCTGCAATTTTTAGACGACGTGCGCCTTTTGGAGTTTACACTTCAAAAATCAAAGTATACTTGTTAATTAATTACTCTTTACTTAAATATTGTATTTGTCAAAGCTAACAATATTACTTGAAAATGAACAAACCTTAAGGTAGTCAAACACTGCAGCATTACTTGGATCATTAGGGTCAAGTTGAGCATGCTCTGCCCAGTCTCGGAGTTTGGTTACATCAGAAGGCAGCTTCACTTGTTTTCTGAAATTAATAGAGAATGAAGAATTAATTATGTTTTGAGATTTAAGCCAATATCTTGGTTACTTTTGAGCTTTGGGAAAATAAAAAAAAAGTTTTGTTTGATACAGTACAACCTTGTTATGTTAAGGTCGGGACGACCGCACCTTGCCTGTACCGCACCACGGCCTAGTGTTGGCCAACACACGGCAGGGAAATAATATAATGGAAACGTATGAAATAGTCCTAACATCACCGCACAGAGGGCGTGCAGTTAGGTTTTGTTTACTTTTCATGTTGACGGTGCGGGCACGGTATGGATCAGGAAAGACTCGTCGAAGAAATTCAAAAGTTTCCCGTTATTTACAATCAAACCAACGAGAAATATCAAGACGTGGACTACAAGGAGCAGATTTGAAAAACTATCTCATCCAAGTTACAAGTTATAGGTAAGTAATTAGTCATTGGCCAACACATGGCCGTGCTACGGTTAAGTGTGGTCTTACTGAGAACAAGCCGAGATTCGACCAATACTAGGCCGAGGTGCGCTGCAAGCACGGTGCGGTCATGTGTGTCTCAACCTTTAGCCAGAGAAAGGGCATAAAACATCAAAAAATGAAAATACACTGTATACTTACAATATTTTCCTTTATTATGGAGAAAAAAACTTTTAAAATATTTACTAGTCACAATAAAACAAAAAACACATCTGTGGACTGTACAGGTCTACTTTTTGGGGAAAAAGCTTCTAATTTTCTGTTGCGTCAGCTTCGAGTAACGTTTACGTGCCGCACGGCAAACAAACTTGATCGCGCGAACTCGGCGGAAACACGATCACCGTGCAGTACGCTACGATTATTTGCTCATTTAAAGCAATAGCGCTACCAAAATGCATATTTTTATGTATTGCAAACCGGTCCGGGTTACCCGGAGATCCGACTTAAAGGAGGCCGACTTAACGAGGTTGTACTGTATTAAAAATAAACTCTTTTTTTATTTCCTACATTTTTTTTTTGTAAAATTAACACATTTTGGGATATTTGACAATAAAAACTTTTTACGCCCGCCATTTTGAAAATATTTAAAAGAACATTCTGGTTTTTGGTACAGTGATAAACGGTTACACAACAAATAGGTATACAAAGTTGGAGCTCAATATCTTTTCAACTTCAAAAAATATTACGTATTTAATAAAAAAAAAAAAATAGCGGCTAACTAGAAAAAAAGCATTTCCGCTCCTATGTCCACTGGACACTCTTTCATCAGCATGATATGTAGGATCACTTCCTGTAGTTTGGCCTCAACTTTAAAATACACTCTGTATAATAACTCATTGTTAGGTAGTTTTCCGTTAGTATTACAAAGAGATGTGATTATCCACTAGTATGAATTGCTGAGAGCCGTAGCATTGCAATGCATAAAACTAATGGACGCCTTTGTTATCTTTTGTTCGATAATTTTTACAGTTATAGCAATCGATATTAAATTAAACAGGCTTTACAAATTTAAAGCCTTTTGAGTTATTCTTTTTTTAAATTTTCAAGTGGGCTTCATTTTTAAAAGAATTATTGAAACAAGATGATAATTTTTTTAAATTATGTCCTTAAATTAATAAGTACCGAGCAATGTTTCAATTCAATCTGTTAAGCCATTACCATTCTAGAGCTATAAGTTATTTATTTTAAAAACAAAATGGCAAATAAGGTTTTTCAGATGGAAACCAACAGATAACATCTAGAGTCTTCAAAAAAGACCTAAATATAAGGTTTAAAAAAGAAAAGAAAAATTAGCATGTGGGGCCAAAATTGGCTTATTTTCAGCAGTGAAGGTGTTAAAGCCGTGCGAGTAGTCCTTTCATAATATTATGCTAGCAATTTGTTCTCCCCAGGAACTTATAACGAATCAACAAATTCACCTAATGTAATTTACTTAACATTTTTATTTTTAAGTTAACGCTGATGTTAAGTAAATGACTTACCTTTTCCTTGCAGCAGGGAGGTACCTCTCGGGCGGAGCCAAGACTTGGCCATCTTGTAGACCCCAGCCCACCTTATAGGTAATACTTCCAGCTGTGTTCAGTATCTCATTGTTTACTTCAAGTCCACTTCCTACCCCATAATGCCTGTAGGGACCACACTTCTCTATGTTGCTAAACTGAAGCTCCTCTAAGGGTGAGTTTTCAATAGTCATGGAGCTGGGTTAAACATGAAATTACAGTTGTGCAGTTAGACAGTGATAATGGTTTATACAGTGTTTCGTGTGACTCTTCTATTCGTCAACACTATCCAGGACGGATTGAGACATGTTTTTGCGGTGGGTGACAAAAGTATGGGTTTTGGTGGCCCCCTCTACCAACTGTTAGGAAAGTTTTAACTATACCCCAAGCTCAGATCGCAGCTGGTTTCATTGATTGTTTAAATTTAGATGGAGAGCAATTGGAATCTATTTTCCTACAATTACTTAACAAAGTGCGTTTATACACACAGCAGTTCGCAAACTAAACTACATGGGTTCAGTGTCAAGTAATTATACCTCTTTGTTTTACTTTCCTCGCACAGCGTGCGAGGAAAAATACTTTTCAACCTAGGGTGCGAAGTAAATCAGCTGATGTAGGCTATGTTCTGAAAACTTTGATTGTTGTGCTGCTCTTGGTGGCACACATGTGAACTACAATACTGTCTGGAATATACAGAACGTTTGTGAACTAGATTGTACCGTTTTCTTTTTAAAAACTAAACCACTAATTTAAAATGCAGCTGTAGGAAAAGCGTTGTGTGTAAAAACTGTAAACTGTCAAATGTTTATTTCGTGTGACAAACTCAATTTTGCACCCTTGATACATAAATAACTATTAAAACAGTTTTTGTTAGTTATTGAATTGAAAACAAATATTTTGTTTATATGCCTAGATAAACAAACCATAGATTGTTAGTAAAATGTATCACTAGATTGCAGTACATATATTTTAAATTAATGAGTTAAAGAGTTAATTTTATATAAATAGGTATATTCTTTCATTTATATTTTGGTGAGACATTTAGAACTTTATATCTGTACTAATATTATAGTTTGTTTGTCTATATAATCAAATTTGTTTGTTAGTATGTAGGGCGTAATCTGTGGAACTACTGAACCGATTGAAAAAATAGTGTTACTAATAAAATGCTACATTATCCCTGAGTAACATAGGCTATAATTCATTTTGATAGAAACATTTTTTATTTCAATATTTGTATATGTGGGTCGGAAAAAATCTTAGGTTAGGCCTAGACTGAGAAACATTAAAATAACATGTTGAATAAAATAACAGATAAAACAGCTGTTTGCTCCAATATTTCCATTGACAACTGATTTCAAACTTTGAAGCAATTATTTGTATTTCTAACTTTTAAGTTAGGTTTTTATTAAAGTGTAGACCTGAGCTTTGCTGGTTCTTTTAACCTTATTATAACTGCTGTCATAAAATATACAACATAATTTGATTTGGACATTTAACATTATTTACCATCTTAGCTTTGGGGTTATTATTAATCCTACACCTTTATTATAAAGAAAACATAACATGATTATGTGTATAGAAGGTTCCAATGGGGTTGGCTTGCGGAGCATGCAGGGGTTTTCCCTAGTGTTAGATAAATAGGTATAATTTTATGAATAAAAAATGTAAAACTAAGCATTCATATTCTTTCTCTGTATTTTAAAGCGATCAAAGAACTATTCTAAAAACATTTTTATAGTGTTTATTTTTAAAAATTTTATTTTATAAGTAGGCTAGATAACATTGTAGTAGAGGGTCCAAGATTAAATTTGATAATGTTCTTCACACATTCAATTGAGTCTGGTTTTTTAATAACACAATATTTTTTATAAGTAAAGATGTCTTCTATGCTTCATACAAAACGTGTACTATTGAAATTTAAAATATCAAATACCAGAACTTTTTTCAAAATGTTTTGCAATTTGCAAGATACTTAACCCCAAATTGTTGAACAAATTTATATTTTATATTGAATAGTGTTAGAGATAATTCTAATTATTTTGGTATTCATATTTGCATTTTGGGTAACTGTGAACTTTTCAATGTGATTATTTATCTCATTTCTTCAGGCACTTCTGAAATTTTGAATCACCAATCAGAGGCAGCTGTTGTATGATCGAGTCGTTGCTTTTTTTTATTACTGCAAGTTGTCTGAAAGACTTCTAGCAATAGGTTAGTATCAGGGATTTACTCGTAATTTTTCCAGTACCGGATCGTTGCCAAGGGGTCCAGAATTTTTTGGATATTATTACTTCTAAAACCCCTATTTTACGTATCTTTAGTGAGTTTAAGGGTGCACATAATATGCTTACTTTTATAAGAAAAGTACACATGTGTATGCAACTATTTTTGTACTTATATAGCACATAGCAAATTTTAGAGACACATACTATTTTAAGCAAAAACTTGGCAAAATGTTTCTTATTTAGTCAATAGCATTTATTAGAAATTACACATTTTATGTATATAAAGAAATGACTTTTCTTATATAAAAGCAATTTAACACAAGCAAGTTTATCACTAGAACACAACACAGACTCTTGTTAGGGAATTATTCTAACGACACTCAAAAGTCAGAAAACTAAATAACAACACAATATCAACGTCAAAGCGACCAGCCACTTTTTAGTTTTTGACAATTCGCGAGAGGTAGCAAGTGACTTTGTATTTGTGATGGCATTTGTCAGTGTACATCCAGTGTTTGTATGTATTCTGTGTTGTGCTCTCATTTGGGGTATTTATTTTTTAATTAAATAATTCATTATCGTGAAATTAAATGAGTTATTCGATAAGTATTAATCACTAAATGCGGTCCAAATTATATCATGTTTGGTCTTATTTTTATTACAATAATCTCATCAAGCCGAAAAATTTAATTATATAAAAGTTTAAGCATCGCTTGTTTTTAAACTTTTTGGCCGCCTCGACTCTGAATCATTGGTCTCTTATTTGTAGTTGTTTGCAGCACTCGCCGAACATCAAAGGTGTGCCGCGAGGCTGGTAAAAGGGTGTCTGGTGCTCCCAAGTTGTCCCATTTCGATTCCGAGCTGAGGGACAATGTGGGAGACTTTACTGTAGTTGGCTCACATAGTCGCAACGCACTGAAGTGTGGGGATATCTTGAGGTTTTTCGATTGGCGGATGTAAAATTCTGAGCCGAATGTTGAATGAGTGTGATTGAGGGAATGAGTGTGATTGAGGGAATGAGTGTGGTCTAGTACAACGTTAAAACAAAACGTACAAAAAAAATAATAAAAAGCAGTAATCCCCTGGTTAATATGGGATATAAGCTTGAGATGCTCATATCCATTGATATGTTCTCACAAAACTATTACAGAGAGAACAGATCTTGTACGGTCAGAAGTTCATTGTCCATAAAGTGTTTTGCCATGGAATTTGGATCGATTTTTAACTGTTTCCTATAGGTGTGCTTTCATTTATGCTTTCATCATTATGATTTTTATTTCTTTCTTAACAGCTTTAACAGAAAGGTAATTACGGAGACTTTCATTTGTTATACACCAGGTTGTATTTACTATTATTTTAAGCATTTTGAATTAGAATACCCCATAATGAACGCTTTATATTGGCTGCCGTATCCCATAACTATAGACCGTACGACCATATTCATATTAGTTTAGTAACACATCTATGCAGAAGAAGTTTATTTCTAATGAGAAATGAGACTTTCATTTTATACACTTATGATCCATTGAAAAGTGCTTAGTGAGTATCTGCTTTCTCCAGGGTAATTGTTTGCCTAAGATATTTGATTTTCTGTCCATTTAAAGTCACTGGTATCTGGATAGCTATTGAATGTGACTTGATCAGATTTAGCATTGATCTATTCTGATAGGCAACTGTTTAGCAGTTTTTAAGAAGCTTAGTTTGGAAAGTTATCTATGGCAATGACCGCTGTATCATCATCAAATTTTCCTGTAGTCACTTACTTCATTATTGGTAGACCGACAGTGTAAAAAAGGTATAAATTGAGCAAAGCAGGATCTAGGGCTTTTTTGAGGAAGGGCAAGCTTGAATTTGCCGCCACCCAACACTATCCCTCCCTACGCTACCCCAAACTATTAGTATACAACACCTATGTTAAAAATAGTACATATTATACAGGATTTTTAAGTTCATTTTTAATAGAGGATGGTAGAGGATAATAGGCAAGTTATCACAGTTTCCTTGGACCTTGGTTATTTAAAGACTCGTTTAGCCCCCTTTGATATCGCTAGTACACCACCTCCAGCCATCCTGTACCTGTGCCGTGTCTTTGACCCTGCTTTAATTAAATATATTAACGTTTAGTTTTGTTGTTATAGTCTGATTAAAGTAGGCCTAACTTTAAACCTAGCGGAGCGGCCACGGCAGCAGTACAAATTCAACTTCACAATGCTGCTACATTAACAAAACGAGGAATACAATTTTGGAATATAGTCGGATCCAAGGATTAATACTACATAAAAGTGTAGTTTTTTGTTGACTTGTGATAGTAAGTTTTGACACTGTCAAGTGAATTTGTTGAAAATCAGGGCTTTTAAAGGTAAATAGAAAAATTCCAAATACAACATGGCAGCGTCAAAACTTACTATTAGTAATCCATGAAAAACTACCTTTTTATGAGATATTAGTCCCTGAATCTGACTGCATTTGTTTAATGAATCAAGGATTTGTAGTTGAGTTTGTGCTGCCGCCGGGTTTGAAGTTATTTTAATCCATCGATAAAATAATAATTATTGTACATCGATGTTTTTTAATTGGACTATAGTACAGTGACTAGATAGAGACAGTGTGGCCAAGTGAGGTCTTGTTTCATATTGGCCGGCAGCCATGTTTATCCTAAATTCTTATCTGTTTCTATTATATTTGTTACATTTTTTGCACGAAAAAAACAGAATACACTTTTTAAGAAGAAACACAGTTTTTATTATTTAATTTCAATATAAATATCAAACTGTAACAATTAAATCGCTTGTTTTCCCCTTTATAAAAAAAAACAAAGAGGTCATTTCTCTTATAATTACAAAGAGATATAACACTAATCTTTACATTATAATTCTGAGCAGATGACATTACTTTTAGGAAAAACATGGCGGCCACTTTCATATGGCCACACTGTCTCTATCTAGTCACTGTAGACTATAGTCATTGAAGAAACAATACTATAAGAAGCGAAACCTAATGGGTTTTAAGCGGACGCTTGTGTGGTAGTTCACATCGAAGTCACTCGGAGCTCCACCAGTCTTTTGCAGCGCCTCGAGACGAAACTGACATTATAGACAGAGTTTAAATTTCGCCGCACCACCAGACCGCGAATATATCTGCCTCTTGCACTGCCTTGCAAAAACTACTTTCAATTCTCCTTTTCATCATCCCCGACGAAAAGTTTTAGTTTTCGTTGTGTAAGAGCAAGCACATGTTTCAATATTTGGCGCGAGCAATGATTTATTATTGATAATGTTTTAATAACCCATTTATAAAGTGTGGCATATATTTAATACTTTTTTAAATGAATATAAAAATAATTTTAAGTAAATTATGTCAAATACCAAATACAAATTATCTTAAATCTCCAATTAACATTATTTATTTTGAACATAGGGTTTTCCTGAATCTTATATATTAAAAAAATTCTGTTTTTCTTTTCCGAGTCCGTTCGGCTCTTCTACCCGACCGATTTTCATAATTGAGGTCTTAAATGAAAGGTATGCACGCCCAGATTTGCCATCAAGCATTACAAATCATGTATCTTTCGCCTTACAAACGTTATAATCAAATGCAAATTTTTGCTGTGTATTCCTTATGGGGGGTTTTTTTTGGTTCTTTGTCCACTTTGCGTTCGTATACCGTCCATCCGATTGCTTTGAAATTTTGCATAGTAACACAGGTTAACCCTGAGAAGGTTTTAGGCCATTTACCGAAGTCCTAGGACATTAGGGCTACGCCCCAGTGGCCCTCAAAGTTTCAATGTTAATCTTATGGAAGAAAGATTTCTATTGATTTTATCAGGGACACAAAAACAGCTGTTCGTATGAAAAGCTTAAAACAGCTGATTTTGATCAACAACTGATTTGGATCAAATCAGTATCAAATGTAGTATTACCTTTTTGAGGTTACATTGACAAACTAAAAACAAACACAAACAAAAATCAACGAAAAATGCTAACTATATTTTAATTCAATTCAAACATTGGTTGTTACAAACCTATTATATATAAAACAGCTAATTTGGATCAAAAACTGAACATAATCATTCACAGATATGTCAAGTCTTATATATTATCATCCGTTCAGCCACTATTCACCCGAGAAGGAGCTCCGGTATACAATCCTTCAAATTTCCCATGTTAATCTTATGGAGATAATGTTTAATGAGTTTGAGTCAGCTGCCAAATAAAACAGCTAATTTATGCTCGGTCACCTATGTACAAACGAGCAAAAGATTAACGAGATTCTTTATCGAATTTTCCACCTGCGAGCGAAGCGAAGCAGCCATCTGAGGCCGAAGGCCGAGCCGGGGTTGGGACGCGGAGCGTCCAGGGGCAGAGCCCCTAGTTTTATTTGATAATCTATTACCGTTAAATAATTTAGGAAAAGTCGTCTAAGCTTGTTTTGTTGAAAAAATATTTCATACAAGATATAAATTAAATATGAATACAACAGTAATTAACAAATAAACATTTTATTTCATCAAATCTGATTTAAAATGGGTAAAATATTTAAAATTAAATGTGCAAAAACTTAGGTAAAATAGCAATACAATTATGTTTTGACACCAAACGTATATATTTCAGCCGTTCTCAAATAAGGCATTAGATTGTTCATTACCGCTTTTGGGATATTTAAAGCTTATAAAAAGTATTGTTTTGCTGGCAATACTTATGACATTTTTGCTAAAACGCTCTGAAAGATTTAGTTTTAAGGTCACTATTTTGAACTGGGGGAAAAAACCATAAATAAATAAATAATAATCTTTATACTCCTATTATTACAAAAAAAATAACAATCGATCACGTAAGCAACAACTAAAATAATTCAAAGCAAAGTATGGTACATAAGAGTACGAAATTATTATACTGGGTGTTCCATAACTAGTACGCTTATTCTTCGTGTAAGGGAATGAGCGAGCGTGTTGTAAACAATTAGCATGAGTAAAAAAATTATGTTAATTAATGTTCTCTATCACAAATAAAAATTACAAAACTCCAAACATCCGACCCACTAGAGTAACTTCACAAACGAAGACGCGACCGACCGACGGTACAGTCCCAACAGAGAAAGTACAGTCCGCGCGGCGATGCTGCTGGCGGTACCTGTTGCCCTCGATCCCAACTAGGCTTTTTCGACTGTTGAAAAGTGTTACTTAAACAAATAAAAGAGCACTGTGGCGACAAAATCACACTGATTTAAATAAAAACCCGAACCACAAAACAAGGAGCAAAAACTATAACTAAACAACTAAATTTTAAGTTAAGTTTAATACCTTACCCTTATGTACATTTCGATGACATGGTCATCATCTGAGTAACAGTGTTAAAACCCTCTGAGGATGATGACCATGTCATCGAAATGTACATAAGGGTAAGGTATTAAACTTAACTTACAATTTAGTTGTTTAGTTATAGTTTTTGCTCCTTGTTTTGTGGTTCGGGTTTTTATTTAAATCAGTGTGAAAAGTGTTACCTCTGATAACATGGGGGTTTCGCTTCTTATAGTGTTGTTTCTTCAATGCTATAGTGTACTATAATGCTACTAGTGAGTGTTGCCCCAACCCGGAATGACGCTATCTAAAAACTTAAGTCTTCAGATGGCTGCCGTCCTTTCAGTAAACTAATTGTTAATTAGACTACGTTATACATCGCGTATAGTCGGGAGGGCGGCAGCGGCGACCGACACTGACGGCTGATTCTAAATTTTCTGCTGGGTGCACATGCCCCCAGTGCCCCCCCTCTAGATCTTTCTCTGAATTTGAGTCCCAAACCACTTCCTTGAGGTCCTCCAGCTTTAATCGTGTTAAATTGTACCGCACTGATAAAGTGTAAAACTTGAACTATAATATTTTCTCTGTTTTTAGAATACTGTTATTGGTACATTAAGTTTAAGATTACAATGTTAAATTTCTAATAATACGAATCAATTCTTACACTTATCAATTAAATACACTCACCAAGTAGGTAACGGAATAAAAACATCATTATTCAACTTCTTCGAGCCGAGTCCACCTTCTTGGACAATTTTAATTGACAAAGTCTGAGGCCACTCCAGGATCCTGATAGCAAACCTTTGATTTACAGTCGTTGTGAAGTGTGAAGAAAGCATGTGCGAGCGGGATCGGCAAACCTCTTGCTCGTTGTAGTTGATACGAACACAGACCGTGCAGCGCTTCTGCGCACTTTGGCGTTGCAGCTCTCTGTACAAAATTATTTTATAATCCATATCTTCTGCCTGATTTAATTATAAAAATATTGTTTCGGTAAAGTGAACAAATATTTATTTGATTTTAAGGCTCTTTTCGTTTATGTGTCAGCAAACTTTAAACATTTTCTACAGATAACCAGCAAAATTTTGAAGCGCTGTACGGTAACAAAAAACCTTCTAATGGAGTGAAACTACACAAAACAAACAAAAACAGTTGATAAGATAAGATAACGAAATGGCCCGAGCGGCAATTACCAGCAGCCAGTTCGTGCTAGTCTGTGGTGCGGTGCTTTCCTGTCAGGGCTGTCCAGTGATTGTTTTATATGAATTTCATTAAGTTGGTGTTAGGTTAGGTAGTTTATCTTTTGAAAATGTTTAAAGTTTGCTGACACATAACCGAAAAGATCCGATTTTAAATATTTAGATATTATGAAAGTCTTTGCTAACATTCGTAATTAATATGAAACACTTGAGATTTAAGGGTTATCTGCACCTAAACTATATCGGATCAATTCTCCATAAGAATTCAATGTTAAGCTGTATCACATTTCCTATAATTCCTTTTTTATCAGACTGATTATCTACAGCTCCTTTCAAACGATATGTGAAAGCAGAAAGTAAATTCTATACTTTTAACCCTTGTAATTTGTAATACAAACAATTCAGGAATTTGAAAGTTTATTTCATCTGAAAAGAACTTAATATTGTTGTTATAATACCGCTGTCAATCCTAACATTCCTAATTGTAAGTTAAATGCAATAAATACTAAAATGCCTTAAAACCCTGATATTCATTCATTTTGAAACACTTGGTTTATGAACTATATATTCCAACATAATGTTACCTTTGGTCAGTTATTTCTTCTTCACTGAGGCGAGGCTCGTCAATGAGTTCTAAGGCAATAACAGGCTCATCATCAGCTCTTATCCTTTCCTTCATGTTTAGTAACACTTTAGTTTCTACCTCTTGAGTTGTCGGTTTCTTTGGAGCAGGCTTCAGCTCTTCGTCACCTTCACCGTGTTCTTCCTGCAGTAAGGTTTAGGAAATTATATCAAACTGAGAAGTTTGAAAACCACACCAGAAATGTATTGTACAACAGCTGATTTGATTATAGTAACATATTTCTATAAATTATGCATATTCAAATTAGTATAAGGTAGACTAAATTAACAAGCTCTGTCTGGGTTTATAAAATTTATAATATTTAATAACTAGAGGGCTACGCCCCATGCTCGCTTCGCTCGCCAACCCCCGTGGTGAATCGCGTCGAAGCAAATGCATACAGGTTATTTTATATAAATAGGCCCTACTATTAAATTCTAATATGTCTTATTTATTTTAATTAGGATGTAACATGTGGTTCCTTATTTTTTAATTCCTTAATTTATTAAGGGTTTATTCTCTAGCTTTAAGGAAAGTATAACAATCAATATTTATTGTTTTAGGGGTTGTTTTAACCCTTAAATAAAAATTAATTCTAACCTATGTTGCTCAAGGATAGTGTAGCTTTTTATTAGTAAAACTATTTTTTCAATCGGTTCAGTAGTTCCAGAGATTACCCCCTACATACAAACAAATAAACAAAAAAATGTTACCTCTTTATAATATTATTAATAACAACCCCAAAGCTAAGATGATGAATAATCTTAAATGTTCAAATCAAATTATTTCGTATATATTATAACAGCAGTTATAATAAAGGTTAAAAGAACCGGCAAGGCTCAGGTCTACACTTTTATAAAAACCTAACCTAAAAATTAGAAATTTAAAAATTGCTTCAAAGTTTGAAATCAGCTGTTAATGGAAATATTGGAGCAAACCGATGTTTTATCTGTTATTTTATTCAATTGGTTGCTATCGTAGTAAATGTAAATACATGTGATGATTCATCAGTCTACACTGGATTCCACGTTCACCGTGCAGAACAGAGCGCCCATAAGCCATGTAAACCATACGACAGTCTCAGCTATACTAGCCAACTAAAAAACATCAACTCCCATGCAATGCTCGGTCAGTTGACGCAACCCGCATGACAATAAACGTGATGTTCCTTGTAATGTAGTAGCATGTCTATTCTCCCGTTAGACCTGTATTGCTCGGTTAACGTGGAATCGAGTGTAGGCCTAGCCTAAGATTTCTTTCCGACTAATTTTAAAAATATTAAAATAAAAAAGGATTTAATCAAAATGAATTATAGCCTAGTATGTTACTCTGTGATAGTGTAGCTTTTTATTAGTAAAACTATTTTTTAAATCAATTCAGGAGTTCCAGAGATTACCTGCAACATACAAACAAACAAATTTTACCTCTTTATAATATTAGTATAGATGAAGTGGTTACAATGAATGTATGTTCTGATATGTACAATGAAGGACGTGTGATCCAAACATATGGTGAATGGATCTTTATAGCGGCAACTAACTGCTGATGCTACATTCATCTGATCTAATATGTCCAGTAGCTGATCTGTTTAGGCACACAGTGTTAAGGTTGAACACGTTCTGACTTGTCAGTCAGCTTCCAGAGCCGCTGGAGTGAGGTCGTATTTACCATGTTTGTCACGCATCATGGATTTCAAACAAAGCATTAACATTAAGTCATAGCAATAATGTGGCAACTCTGAAGACTGTTTACAAGTGGTATGAGCGATTTAAAAGCAAAAATAAGTCGATTGAAAACGAAGAACAGTCGGGACATCCTTCGACCTCAAAAACAGTTGAAAACATGCAAAAGTGGCAAAACTTATTCGTTCAAACATACGAATAACTATTCGAGGGCTTACCGAAGAACTTAACATCTCGTAGAGGTCCATGCAAAGCATTTAAAATGATAATTTGCAAATGAGAAGAGTAAGTGCAAAATTGGTTCCTAGATTTTGGACTAAGGAACAGAAGGAAAGTCGTGTCTCAGTTTCCCTATGACTACGACCCTGAGATGAAAATTCAGAGTTCTCAATGGAAAACCAGTAACTCCTCTCATCCTAAAAAGACACATTAGTCAAAGTCAAGGTTATGCTTATTGATTTGTTTTCTTCTTCTTTTTATTTTTGTGATGTATAGTATGATCAGAGTTTATTTCAAGAGAAACAATTGTAAACACCGAAATTTACAAGGTGGTACTGGAACATTTGCGAAACGATGTGCGAAGAAAGAGACCAGAAAAAAATGCTTCGTTCTTTATCACAACAAAGCGCTGTGTCACAAGTCGCTTTTGATTCACAAGTTTTTGGCCGGAAAAAGTGTTCCTGTCTGTATCCGCCTTACTCACCAGATTGAGCAACATCTTCCCAAAAATAAAAAACCTTCTTAAAAGGAAAACGTTTTGACACCATTTCCAACATTGGCACAACACCTGATAGCCCTCCCGAACGAAGCTTTCCAGAAATGCTTCCAGTCATGGATTCAACGTTGGGACAAGTGCACTGCTAGCCAAGGATAGTAATTTGAAGGAGATAATTAAAATTCTATGTAAGCTTATTACTTTGTTTGTAATACAGTTATTCACCGTATTTTGTAAGTTATAGAGTAGCAACATCTTGTATAAAATAAGTTTGTAAGTAAAGGAAAGGAGTATGGTACGAGGGTCATTCAATAAGTAACGAGACAAATGATTTTTGCACAAAAACGGTTTATTGAATCAGTACAAAACTTTGGTTACTTTTCAACATAGTCCCCAGCAACACTTATACACTTGTCCCATCTTTCTGCTAATTTGTAAATGCCCTTGGCATAAAATTCTTTAGGTTGATCTCGAAGCCACTTTTGCACCTGATTTTTTACCTCTTCATTGGATTGAAAATGTATCCCTCGTAGACCATCTTTAAGGGGTCCAAAAAGATGGAAGTCTGATGGAGCGAGGTCGGGGCTGTAGAGGGGATGTGGAAGGATCTCCCATCCCAGTTTCTGAAGTTTTTCTTTCGTCAGCTGTGCTATATGTGGACGGGCGTTGTCATAAAGCAAAATCACGCCTTCAGTTAATAGCCCACGGCGTTTCGTTCGAATTGCAGGTCTTATCTTGTTTTCCAGCAGGTCACTGTAGTACTGGCTATTGATTGTTCTTCGGCCTTCAAGAAAATCACAATAAATTGGCCCCTGAAAATCCTAGAATACTGTAAACATGACTTTACCGGCAGATGGCTGGGTCTTGAATTTTTTTTGAATGGGAGAAGTTGTATGCTTCCATTCAAGGCTCTGTCGTTTTGACTCTGGCTCATAGTGGTGGATCCATGTTTCATCACACGTTACAATTCTTTTGAAAAAACCTTCTCCTTCAGTC
>JAGFPH010003194.1:0-14315 GCA_018207615.1 Philaenus spumarius | reverse complement strand
TTTCATCACACGTTACAATTCTTTTGAAAAAACCTTCTCCTTCAGTCAAATATCGATTTTTCAACTGTTGACTGATTTGAAGCCGGGTTTCTTTGTGAGCGTCCGTGAGTTGTCTCGGCACCCATCTCGCACAGGTTTTCTTGTACTGCAGCTTGTTATGAATAATGTTATGGACAGTTCCAACACTCGCGTATACTTTTTCACTTATCAACGGTGATACGCCTATTGTGCCGAATTAACGCGTCAATCCGAGATTCGAGAGAGGAAGTCCCAACTTCGATCGGTCGTCCACTGCGTTGCTCGTCAGAAACTTTTGTACGGCCACTTTGAAACTGTTCTACCCATTTGTAAACGTTCGAACGATTCAAACAATTGTCTCCGTACACTTTTAACATTCTTTTGTGGATGTCACTACCTTTCTCACCCTCCGCGACTAAAAATCTGATCACGGCACGATGTTCTTCCACGGTGCAATTCTCGATCGGACTTGCCATCGTTAACAGAGTAAATTTGAGGTTATGTTTACAAAATATGATTGAACAGCTGATCAATTGTCATCGCAAGGTTGCCAACTTTATGTCCTGAAAGTTTTGTACTGATTCAATAAACCGTTTTTGAGCAATAATAATTTGTCTCGTTACTTATTGAATGCCCCTCGTAGTTAAATATTTGTACACAAGATTGAAAACCAGTCTTTAGAAAGTTATACATTACTTTAATTTTGTGGACAAAACTTATTAAAACAAAATCCAACTAAAGGACTTTATAGTGTAAGCTGGGAATGGGAGTGATTAGTAAGGCGGTGGGGGTTTGTAATGCCAGCGGTGAATTGTTTTCTTGGATGTTTAGGCTTGTCGTTAGCGCTACGTTTTCGTTCTACAAAACAAGATTGATATTTTGTTTCCATATAGTAGTTATTCAGTACGGGTACTTTAAAACATATAGATTTACAGTGTTATTTACTTTGCGCCCCATGACGTTTTATTTTCTCATTCCCTTTATTGGGGGAGGATGGTAACCTCTTCTGTCCTCTACCACCTCCCCATATTTTTCCCACTGTATCAACCATTTACAAAATATAAGCGAATAAACAAAAACATTTTTACTCTGGTTTACAATTTATAATTATTGAATTACTTTTTTTATAAACACATTTAACTTACTTTTTCCACACTTTCGTTTAATTTCTCCATCTGCTTGTTGTACTCAAGGTTTAGTTCTTCCATCAGCTCTTCGCACTGACTGAAATCAAAGAAAAGAGTAAATCAGCCACTTGGCCATGTACTTATAAAAGAGAATGTGTTTAAGAGACTAGCCATTGCAAGCTGCTTTGTCT
Source organism: Philaenus spumarius (assembly GCA_018207615.1). Classification (NCBI taxonomy): domain Eukaryota; kingdom Metazoa; phylum Arthropoda; class Insecta; order Hemiptera; family Aphrophoridae; genus Philaenus; species Philaenus spumarius. Next base: position 12,979 of record JAGFPH010003194.1, on the reverse strand, counting down.
ATTATACTGTTTTCAGTTCAATATAAAGTCCATTGTTCTAGTTGTTTGCACTTGGAGGTAATGAGGCAAATTTAACAATAAAAATACAAATGTTTTAAGCACAAACAACTTGATAAATGTATAACAAGTTTAGAATTAAAAAATGTGATAAAAACGGAACGCTGTTACATTTTTAGATAAAAAAAGCAATGAAGTGTCATATGAAACCTTTCCTATTTTAAAAATGTATAGTTATTTTCAAGATGGCTACAATAAATGAAGGCTAATGTACACTTGAACCATACACCAACTTCAAAGTAAATTTTTTACAGTTCTCTATGATATTAGGAGCTTTTATACTTTATAAGCGAATTTCCATAGGAAAGTTGAGCCCCTGCAGTGACTCTATGGTGAGACCCAAGGTCAGGAGTAGTCAAGGAGCACCGATCATAGTCCCCAGAACACGTTTTGGGGTATCAATAACAAATTTTATACATGTGTTTGCACTCTAATGACCACATTTCATATCCGGTTTGGTCCAAATTTGGTAAACACGTTGGTTTTCTAAGTCGCTTGGTCGAGTTCGTCAGCCAAGAAAATAAAACAATTGGAAGTATGTTTGGCCGCAAGTAACAATTTTAAAAATATATTATACTAGAATGAAATGTTTTTGGGGTTCCATGTAAAAAAAATTATATGTAAAAATACAGGAGATTATTATACACACATGTTGGTTTTTTACACAGCCTTATAGATCGTCTGGGTCCTCCAAAATCAGTTAAAACATAAAATACCATAAAAAGTCGGTCGAAGACGAGAAATGGTCGGGACATGAAAGCGTGCAAAAAGTGGCCAAACTTGTTAGTTCAAAGAAGCGAATGACTATTCAAGAGCTTACCTAAGAACTTAACATGTCGTAAGGGTCTATGCAAGGCATTTCAACCAATAATTTGCAAATGAGACTAGTGCAAAATTTGTTTCCAGACTTTTGACCGATGAACAGAAGGAAAATCGTGTCTCAGTTTGCACGGAATTGAAGGACCGTCTTCATGCAGATCCGGATTTTATAGCCTACATTATAACTGGAGATGAAAGTTGGGTCTATGGCTATGATCCTGAGATGAAAATTCAGAGTTCTTAATAAAAAACCAGTAACTCTCCTCGCCCTAAAAAGGCGCGTGGGCAAAGTCAAACTATGCTCATTGTTTCTTTCGATAGTGAGGGAACAGTGTGATCAGAGTTTGTTCCAAGCGGAACAACTTTACTGTAAACTCCAAATTTTACAAGGTGGTACGGAAACGTTTGCGAAAGGATGTACAAAAAAAAAAGAGACCAGAAAAATGAGCCTATGGTTTCCTTCTTCATCATAAACAGCTGTACCACAAGTCGCTTTAGATTCACGAGTTTTTGGCCGGAAAAAGTGTTCCTGTCCATCCACATTGGCCTTACTCACCAGATTTAGCAACATGCGACTTCTGGCTCTTCCCAAAAATAAAAAAATTGTGCTAAAAGGAAAAGTTTTGACACCATTCCCGACATTGAGATGGCCACGACCAAGCAGCTGGAAGCCCTTCCGAAAGAAGCCTTCCAAAAATGATTTCAGTCATGTTGGGACAAGTGCATCGCTAGCCAAGGACAGTACTTTGAATGAGATTAATTCAAATTCTACGTAAGCTTATTACATTGTTTGCAGTAAAATTATTCACCATACTTTTTGATCACACCTCGTATTTTGAACCATGATTATTTCACCCCTTACACGATCACACTCTCTCTGCTTGACTTACTTGTTGTATTCGTAGTCCCATTCAGCAGCCAAGCCGAACATGTCACTCTCAGCATCCAGCTGCACTATGTTCAGTTTAACAGAAGTGACACTAAAACTCTGTTCTTGTCTCAAGGTCTTCAGGTTCCTCCAAGCGTTCAGTACAGACATGATACACTTTCTGTCTTTCTCTCCTTCCTGAAGGCGGAGTTCACGAGTTTCTTTGATTTCATTTTTATATCTAAAACAACGTAAATAAACGGCAATAAATACGATATTATTAACAATTTTTTGAAAGGGAAACAATATATAAGTATTAGGTATTTAATGGTTATCCGAGTTTCCGTATTAACCGAGGCAAATTTAAAAAAAAAACTTTGTCAAAATCAATTCTGTTAACTTACAAATAAATGTAAGTTAACTGAATTAATTGGGATAAAGGATTCATAGCTTGAGGGGATTTCTCAATAAGTGAATTTATAATAAAAACTGTTGTGTTAGATTGAACGGAAAGAAAACAAAACAATAGTTTGCCGTGTCCATCCTGAAAACATTACCGCTCCTTACCCAACGCAATGGTATGGGTGACGTTTAGCAGACCGGTAGTATAGTGAATGACAAAGCAGTCTTGTGCCTGTTTTCCCTCTTCATTGTATTTAGGACTCGCCATCCTTTCCCACGAGTTGTTTCTATATTTTGTTCTTTTGTTTTTAGTCGGTGTCGGCACTAAACTTTGTGAATGAGAGTGTCGTTATGAGTGGAAAGCGAAAGCGTGTTGTTTTATCTTGAAATCAAAATATTAAATGGAGGTGGTTCAATAAGAAAAGTGGCAAGTTATTCAGGGGTTGGGGAAGTGACTATCGGGGATTGGAGACGAAATAGATCGGAAATTGAAAAGTGGGTATCTCAACGGTATTCAAATAAAGAAATGGCTAGACAATCAATGAAAAAAAGGAGAATGAAACAACTTCTGAGGCATGATTTTTGTGGTTTTTATTACAGTAGCTTACCGTATCCAATTTCTTTCATTTGAGTACATTATCAAACCTTCTTTGTTTATTTAAAACTATATTATTTTTATAAAAAAAAAAAAAAATAAATTTTGAAGTAAGTATTTCTCCAAATCAGCTCATAACGACGTAAATGTAGCGGGAACTTGCACCTCATTGATTTTCTCACGGCCTTCTGAATTTTTGGTTATTCGAGGTCTGCCCCGAGCCAATTACCTCGGATGACGAGGTTCTACTGAAAATAGATAAACAAATAAGTAAGTGTACTATAGTCTCTGGGCACACATATAAGTTTACTACGCACTTAGTTGCACAGACTGGATGTATTGGTAAGCGTTGTATGTAGAAGACAAAACAGTAGCTCGTACAAACTGAAAAAGCTGAATGCCAATAGTAAAGTTTTCATGTGCGGACGAGATTCAAGCAGTGTCTTGATTCAGTCTTTGACATAGTATGATAGATGGATTTCAACCCCCGACGCAAACAGAGATCTTTTATAAGTTTAACTGTGTATCTGTCTGTAGAATCATAGCTCCTAAACGGAAGAACTGATTTTGATTTAGTTTTTTTTGTTTGAAAGGTGACTTGATCGAGAGTGTCCTTAGCTATGATTTCAGAAAATCTGTTAAGCCGTTCGGGGTTTTTTAGCAAATTTTCATAGGAAAAATAAGCTATTGCAGCGACGGCCGAGTTTGTTCTCTGCGAATGGAACGAAGGAGTGCGTGAGTCGAAGCTAGATGCTTAGGTGCAAACATATTCTACTTATATATTACATAATATATATATAATATATATATGTTATATATATGTATATAATTTTTTTTTCTGGTTTGTTTATTTGTTTACCAAGATGTGGTTAGTTTATATTTTCTTATTTTGTCTAGCTAAGTTTATATCTTTAATAATGTATTATGTTTCTGTGTTTAGTTAAGCTCGTATTTATGTATTCAAAGAATGAATAAATATATATATATATATATACTACTGTTTGTAAACCAGAGTAGGTCAAAACTTCAAAAGGATTGCTGGCGGTAAGTCTTAATAACTAGTAGTTATATAAAAGCATATCCGGTTGCTCTAGATCTTAAACATAATCTTGTTACACGTTTAACATTGCTCTTACGGGAGTTCAAATTCAAGATAGTGGCTGGGTCTGTTGATCCTTGAAAACATTATTTTTTAACAATTAAATATTACCAGCAAGAAGGATGTACCTGGTAAGCCTATCAATATACACTGCACTATCTCCTCCTTGCAATACGTTGTTCATGTTATCACGAGCTACTCGTAAAGCTTGCAGTTTGCCAGCAAGTCGTCTTCCTACACCACCCTGTATCCGGCCGTGATAGTCCTTAAACCTTTCTTTTACCCTCTGCGCAGCCACATGTTCTGGACCGAACAACGGATGGTGTTGCCATTCCACAGTTCCAACTTCTAATTCCAATAAATAAGTGGCATCCTCGGGAACCTCTTCATCTTGGATGGCTTTGTGTGACAGTTGCATCAGTACGGCCTGAAACCAGATTACAAAACAAGATGATCAATTATACAAACTGAAATATTTGTCACTGATCTATTGCAGTTACACAAAATATATACCGTAAATGACCTAGAAGAGTAATTTTAAAACTTAAATCTCAAGAAAATTTCACAAATTGATTCAATACATATAAATAAAATTGAAGTGTCTATCTATGATTTCAAAATACAGTAGAGCGCCGATTATACGAAATAATTGGTGCAGAGAGTGTTCGGATAATTGAACATTTCTGGAAAGAAGTCTACTTCTTTGTTAAGGGTAATGGGACGCAAATAAAACACGTTATTGGACTAGAAATGATATTTTGATTTAAGTTTGTGTGTAATACATACTGTACATATAAAGTATGGATTGCACATGCACTACATAAACTTTTTAGTGTTTACTGACTTAGATGTGTTAAAAGCAGTACAAAATTAAACTAAAAGAAAAAGTCGAAGTGTTTGCTTAAGTTTTGAGACTCGTTTTTTGCCGCTAATTTTTGTAGGTGTCGTTTCAAAGACAGGAGCTGCACAGCATCACATTCGTCTTGCTGTTCCAACCATTTAGTAGCAGTCTCGAAATATTGGAAGGCTACTCCATCATCAGCTTCCGTCTTCACTGTCCAGCGCACAAGCAAACTTTGTGATAGATTCACACTGTTGTTTTTAATTATCGTTGAATTCCCAACACCAAACCTACGAGCTAAGCGTGATCCACTTGCACCTTTTTTTAAATTGTTCTACAATTTTAAGTTTGTCAAAAAGACTAAGCACAACACTTTACGTTTCCCCCACATTGATAGAACAACAAACAACAGCACGGACAGTTAAAACAATACTGATGTCAGTGACAAAAATGAAGTAAGGTGTTTTATTTGTATCCCACTACCCTCAACAAAGAAGTAGACTTTTTTCCAGAAATGTTCGACTATCCGAACACCCTCTGCACCAATTGTTTCGTATAATTGGTGGTCTACTGTAAATACTTTTTTCTAAGCTCTTATGGATAGTCACACTTTTACAAAAACCTAAACATCAATTTTTTAATTTTTCGTCTTTCTGTTTGATTGTCCATGCTAATCTCCGGAATGTTTGAACCGATTTTGATGAAACTGTCATTTGCATGTAGAGGACTTTTCAGAGATTAATCTAGGCTACTTTTTAACCCAAAAAGTACCTAGGACCTTTTATTTTAGAGGTCCTATTTAAAAATTTTAAAAAATGTAAAAATTATGGTTTTTGCAAACGGACGAGACACGCTACCATTGTAAATAAAACAACTGATTTGGACCAACAGGTTAACACTTTGACAAGATTGTCTGTGTTTTAATTTACTGCATACCCTGGTTTAACACTAAATATATATCAAAACAGTATGCATAGACGTTAAATACACCTCAAAACCTGATTTATAATTTTTATGTTCGTTAGACAGTTATGAGTAGTAGTAGTAGTAGTTAGGTAGTACCATTTAGGATGGCGCGTGGTTTGCGCAGAAGCAGTAATGCCCTTCTCCCTCCAACACCAGTCTTTGTCGTTTTGTAAGAAAAATACAGTCTGTGTCAAATCCATCGATTAGAGGGCCGCTGAACAATTTTTAGTATTGGACGCGCTTTCAATTACAAGCTTCTGCACAGTACTAGGATTATTTAAATAGGACAAATTTTATATATTTGTAATCTGCGTGATATGTTGCAACTAACAGTATAAATATCTTCCAGTTTAGTAAATGTTCGGAATTTATACAATAAGAAATACTTTGATTTTTTTAATCAGGACATGAAAAAGTAATAAAGCGTAAACTTTTTATATTTTTAGGGTAGAAAGAAACTTCCAGCGGCAAAGTTGTAAAAAATTAGTTGATCTACATATTTTATTTCAAACATTTTTCAGTCAGATGTTTGGTTTGTCCACAAATCGCTTGCAAATAAGCGCAACCAATGTTATCAGGTAATAGCCTAATGTAAACATATTGTTTTTTCTTTTTCTTATATCTATAGTTAATTTATAATAATTAACTGAATTGAAGAGCGGGACAGTTAATAATTTAATGTAATGTAAATATTATATTGTTTTTTTTTTATGTCTATACTAAATTCATAAGAAACTACTTGAAGAGTTGGACAGTAACTTATTTAATGTAATGTAAATATATATTATTTTTCTATTTACTTATATCTATAGTAAATTTATAATAAACTACTTTATAAGTTATAAAATATCCTTTAATTTAAATCGTATTTTAAGCGTGTTTAGTACATGTTTTATTTAAAATGTCTCGATAACATAAAGTAAATACTGTAAGCCGACATAACTAGGGTTGACTGTACAATGCTCCGCCTAAACTTAGGAGGGGAAGTGTGGTGGGATAGGTACTCTGTCTCACTCGCACTACCCGCCCTACGCGCCATCCTATATGATTTTATCTATAACAAACTTTTGTAAAATGGAATTTTTAGCGTTTATTGGTGCTCCTAAAAGGGATACGTAGATCAATTAGGGCGAAACTGACTGTGCGTTTTTGGGCATTGAAACTCAGATCTAAAATTGTTTTTTTTATTTGCGTGTATTGGTAAGGCACAATATTTACCCGATATTCCTTTTATTATTTTAAATATCGTATTTCAATAGGCATGTGCTCTGTTATTATTTTTATTAGACTTCTGCCATCTTCACCTCCCCCTTAACGTACTGCTGAGAACCTATAAATTTGCCACAGTGTTGAGTGAGATTAATTCTGTTATTTACAAAAATATAAGTAACAATTAGTACTTATAAACTTACATGTTTATACTGAACTAGCGAATCTTCGGATTGTAGGCCATCACAACAATCGAGCCTATACGCTACAGCTAGCAATGGATCTGAGAGTGCCATCATTTCTCCATCATCCCCAAACCACTTTCTGTGAAAGAACGTTTATTTTACATCACAATATAGTAAGTTATTTATTATTGTAATTCTGAAAATACCGACAGAATTACTTTTAGCTGATAGTAATAACAGTTATTTGAACATACAAATTTAAACAAAATTAACCTATTTTGAGGGTATATTAATTTTATAGTAATTAAATTTTGTACTAACATATTGTATGATGTGTTCCATACTGTATATATACTATAATAAAATTATGTCTTACCAACAGTGATGGATACATATAAGGGATACATGCCCCCTTGATGCGGGCAGGGAAGGGGCGAACATACTTTCTAGTGATTTTGATACGTCATTCTGCCTGGCATATAAATATATAAACACCAGCAAGAGGTTTTACAACATAAGCATAGTGAGTTTCAATACGCACTTGTATGTGTTATATGTTATATTAGCAAGAAGTTATTCGACTCCCTCTTGATTACTGCTGTTTGCTTTAGATCTAATTACTTGTTGTGCTTACTTGAAGTAACAAAATTTCTTAAAATTACTCACCTTCCCCCAGTTGCAAGAAGCCTATGTTGCAGTTTGTTGTAAAATTTCGAAGGTACTTCAGATCTGTCACCGACATACAAGCCTTCGTCTTCAACATACCTGGCTACAAAGTCAGGTCCAAGTTTCTCTTCCAGGGTTACTGAAACAAATCAACTCAATTAATCATTCTTAAGGGTATGCTGTAGTAGCGGCCATCTTGGATTTTTATTCCATAAGAGCAATGTTAAATTTCAAACCATTTATTTCGTTTATTTTTATCATAAAATTGTTTGCAAGGTCTCATTTTAAGCACAGTCACAATACGCATCCGTCTTGCAATTAGGTTTTTTTAATTGCTTTTGATTTGTTATGTAATTGACATTTTGTAAGTACAAAGTTTGAATTTTTTTCCTAACACAATAAAAAATTAATAATGAAAAATAATTTGCAAGCCGGATCCGAAATTTTATAAAGAATATTCAGTTTTTTTTTTCAACACTCAATTACAAAAGATAGACTTATAAAATGGTTTGAAATGAGTCAATGTCAAAGCATTCAGCTGCAAGAATTTGCACTGTTTAGATAGGGATATAGTGAGAAGCGCTTTCATTTCCGGTTGCTTTCTCGTTTACCGGAGCAGACCCGTAATGCAAGTCTACAATGGCGTATCACACCTAGCACCGGCCCTCGCCCTAGTATCGCACCAACACAAGTACTATTGTCCCAGAAATCAACACGGTCATATCAAAGCCATCCTTTAGTTGGTTTAGTTTTTTATTATTTATATGTTCTTCGTCCTACTGGAGAACTTTAAATTATAATATAATTTAAGCTAGTTACTTCTCTGTTCTCCGTTTATGTTGATTTTCTTTACACTACCGAGGTTTAGTTTTGTCGATCTGTCAACATGTTTTCTTCCTCATCTTCTTCAGATGAGGATCTTGTAATATTAGATTCTAATTTAAGTGAATAAATAGTTTTTAAACCAACAAGATTTAGGGCACATCCACTAAACCAAAAAAAGACAACAATTTGGTGAATTGTATCACTTATATTCTGATTTAAGACAGGATCAAGAATTGTTTTTAGGTTACATCTACATATTTTTAGGTTTTTCAATAAACGTAAACAAATAAGGGTCAAAAGTGCGAATAAAAAAAAAAAAAAATAGTCCGTCAATTCCTTGGCACAGAGCAATGCTATTGTCCGCGAGAGGAAAGAAGTCCCCTGAGCTCTTGCCTATTCAAAAAAATTGCATGCGCTTATCTGAGTCGGCACTAAGCTTACGTTGCACACGGCATTCTGCGGTCACATTCACTGTGGCAAAACATGTAAAATGGCCAATTGAGGTTTTACTTTATTGTAGCTATTTAATTGTGTTAATAGTGTTGAGAAAACCATTAAGGTTTGATAAGCCTTCCAGTTTTAAAAACTATCTTTATTACAGTATAGGATTACTACAAAAAAGTTTGTTATTAAGAAAGAAAGTTGTTACTGTAAAATTTTATACAGTTAGGCAGTAAGAAAAACCGTTATTGTATTTACAAGTAAGATTATATTTACACTTATGTACATAGTGTTTACAAGTTCTTAAATTACTATACAATATTAAATTGTAAACCATTTAAAATTTTATATAAACTAGCAAAAGCTTGTTGATAGGCCTACTAAAAAAACTGATATACAGTAAATCCCTCGACATTCGCGGGCTTGGTATTCGCGGTTTTGATTATTAGCGGTCGCTAAAAAAAGAAAAACTACTGTATTAAATAGAAATAAAGTACATGTAAAATTCGTAAATTATTGCAGTGTTTGTACTGTAATAATTGTTGTACGAATAATTAATTAATTAAATTAAATTAATTAATAATTAATTAATTTAATAACATTGTATAAAACCCACGTCGTCAAAACACTCACAAATACAACAAAACATACAAGATGGGATTCAAAAATCTTTACTAGTAAAATGCACTTAAAATTTTCAGAATAATTAGATATAAATAAATATATAATATTATACAAATAATTATAATTAAAATTAAACCTAGAGTAATAAAATTATTGATGGCAAAAATAAAAAATAAAACATAATATTAAGTTAAACTTGTAGACTAAGTTAAATTGCACAGTGTTAATTTAAATTTAAATAGTTCAATTGTTTAAATTCAACTATTAAATTAACTATTCCCTAAGGCCTAGGGAAGGAAAATTTATATAAAGCAGTTTTTTTAAAATATTTTATGTCAATAGTAATTATTATGTCATGTGCATATCTGCATATAAGCTACTCATTATGTGTAAGTATTTATAACTTTTATGTGTTTTATTTTTTAAGTATTACACATATTTTATTAAACTGCAGTATGTCATTCAAGTTTTGGTGGTTCATTGTAATAAATACAATTATTTTCAATAATGAGACACATTTTGTTCAATTTCGTATTTATTTTTCAGAAATGTTTCAGAGAATCAAATTAAAAGTATGCTAACATTAGTATAGTGTATATTATACAAATAGTTATAATCAAATTTAAACCTAGAGTAATACAATTATTGATGACAAAAATAAAACATAGCTTTCCGTGGCGGACTGGTCTAGCCCAAGTATTCTATAGCCCTGCACTTCACGGCTGTTCTACAGGGATTCCACATTAGCAGAAACAAAACTATGGGGCGCGAAAGGTTTGGACAACGCGGAGCGCCTGCAAATGCTGTGCGGTAACATACAAACACTGCTGCATACCGTCCTGGCTCAGAGGACTTCTTTCCTCTCGCGGACAATAATATCCATTGTGGCTATGCTAATATAAAAACATGGAACATACTTTCGGTGCATTGCTAGGGGCGAGGTGAGGTGCTGCGTCACGGACAGGCCCTTAGTTTAGCAGGGAGTAATTTTCCTGTAAATATGATGCTAATTAATCTCATAGCATCTTATCTTTGTTGAAACCTTTTAGTTTAAAACATATTTAAATACCGTGAACAGGGGTTAGTCATGGAGAACAGAGGTTTCTAAATCACAAAAGATTGATATAATACAAACAATTAAGAATTTTTCAAACTACAAATAAAGATGGTCATATGAGTTTACAAAGTAATATGGTAAAACTTTGAAAACATATTTTAATAGTAAAAATAGAGAAAAAACCTATACAGAGGTTCAAACACACTTAGCTTCCTATCTCGCCGCCATTTTGTATTTTTCCAAACCAGGGCCGTAGCTAGGCGGTGGCATAGAAGGCAGTGTAATTTGACTTAAAAAATTACGATGAATGAAAAGTAAAATATATTTTTTTTTTTAAGGCGAAAAACCTGGGTGGTTATCATTGCCTTAAAAGTAAAAATAAATACATGATACAAATTGTTAATAAATGAATTTGAATTACTTGTATTTCAGTGTTTTCCTTAGTCGATTTTTGCCTCTACATCTGTTGTGAAAATAGACAGTTACTTTTTATTCTGTTGAAAAAATTTAAATTTCTTTTTTAATTTTTAGGATTTTGGTGCATTAATTTAAACTGTTTAACCTTCTTAAAATATTTATTCTGTTTCTTATAAGAAAAGGTATAATTGACAAAGGAATGTAATTTATCTCTTCAAAACAAAAATTATAATCGGTAGGGGCGCCATTTTCATAGAGCTGCCAGGGCCTCCAAATTCCTAATTACGACCCTGATCCCAAAACAATCATAACAGTGCAAGTACACAATGTATTAAAGTTTAGATTTTATAAACACCTTGTTCATGTTTTGCTTTAAAAGTGTACGAAATAAACAGTTTTATTTCATACATTTTTGATACATTTAATACACCCCAAAAACTGATAATTTACAAACGAAAATATTTAAAATTTTGTATGACAAACAGTTTCTGTTGTACCTTGAAATAAAACAGAATTTTTTTACATAAAACAATTTTCTTTAGTTTTACTATGCAATAAAACAGGTTGAGTAGATGAAATTTGTTATTTGAGTTATTGGATAGTTATGAGTAATACTCACTAAATGAGTAACATACTCAATAAGTTATCAAATAATTCGACCACGCAGCTGGACCGCTGACGTGAGTTGAACAAAATTTCCAAAATAAGGTTTATAGGCCTATGTTGTAGGGTTTCAACCAACAATTTGGGAAATAGGTCTACTCACGAGGCGTTGAACAGCTGTCTGTGTGTACGCAATATATTAGTAGAATTTGTTTGCGCCTAGTGGACTCGCGAGTTTGCACCACTTGGCTTCGAACCGGGTACTTCTATGGTATTTTACGTTTTGATCGATTTTGGGGGAACCAAGCGAGCTATAAGATCGCGTAAAAAAAAAAATGTGCAGAATAACACCCTACATTTATATTTTTAGAAAAACTCTACAAAAATTTCATTCTCGTAGTAAAAATGTGAAAAAATAGTTACTTCCGGTCAAAAAACGTACTTCCGGTTGTTGGATTTTTTTGGCTAACGAAATCGTCCGAGCGACGTAGACAACCAACATGTGTACCAAATTTGAACCAAATCGGACTTAAAATGCGGCCGCTAGAGTGCGAACACATATATACATACATTATATATATATATGAATTTTAATGACACCCCAAAACGTGTTCTAGGACCATGATCGGTGCTCATTTGCTACTCCCGACCTTGGGTCTCACCATAAGGGCCACTGCAATAGCTCATTTTTCCTATGGAAATTCGCTAATAATGAGTTAATACTACTTACAATACTTGTCTGAAGGGTAGAAGTACAACTTGTTTTCGTTGGCTATTCTCAAGTCGTTTTCTTCTAAAGACGGCGGGACAAAAGGTTCCAAAACCTGCCACTCGTCAGTCAGCCCTAGATAGTCTCTGGTTAACAACTTCGCTTGGTCATCTTCTGCGCTTTCAATATCTGTAAACATAGGTACACCATCTCTGGTTTAGTTGCTAAAAACTAATTTGCTTAGTAATTAAAACCTAAATGGAAGGTGTGTAATTTAAAGTGCAACTTATAACTCCTGTTAAAGAAAACATAGTAAATCCATTTTGTATAGTGATTTAAAAAGTACCTACACTAATTGTGTATATATAGTTTATATCTTATTTTCATAGTAGAAGCATTTCATTTAATTTATTTCTATTGCTTTTGTCAAAACATATTGCATTGCAAGAATCATACCTATACCTATAAAATTATATTTATAGTATTAAGGCTTTAGTTTAGTCCTATCAATAATACATGAACAATCACTGCAATATAACATAATTCATCACGCAACTGAACAGCTGTCGAGAGTTGAGCGAATTAAAAAAAAAAAT
>JAGFPH010003193.1:139751-158753 GCA_018207615.1 Philaenus spumarius | reverse complement strand
ATTGGTAAACATTTTTCTACAATGTTTATTATAAAAAGAACCTGTTGCATTTTAAACGGTTACATTTTATACAAACCAATTTCTTTTCCTGACTATTTTATGGTTTTTGACGTCGTATAGAAGAGATATGAAAATACCTTTTTAATGGATTTCTTAGCATATAAAGAACTTCATACTAAATTTCACTTTAATTAGATCACTGGTTTGGAACATATTTTGAGTTATTTCGTCAGGACTTTGATGATGGATGAAATCAATTATCGGTTAATCGTTGTAAAAACAATTTAAATTAATTTTAAACAAAATATAATTTTAATGAATATTTAAATGTAAATTTGTTAAACATTTAAAATACGTAACATAAATAAATCAGCTAATAAGGCTATGTAATTGTGAAAAATAAATTAACTGTTAAACACATTTACTAATGTAATTTCAAATCTGGCAAAATTTATCATAAGTCGATTTTATATTTACAAGTAGATAAAGTATCAAATTAGTAACTTTTGTGTTTCAAAATACAGGATGTTCATTTGAAAACTTCAAACTCATATTAAAAAACTTATAGCAACAAGTATCAAAATTCTGTAAACGGGAGTGTATAGTACTAATTGGGGGAATAAAAAAATATATATATTTTCAAAATGGGGTGCTCACCCCCATGCCCCTCTTACCCAAAGTCAAAATTTTGAAATGGTAACGTATACCTTGTGACACCTCAAATTGAAGTTCATAAAAAATGCTGTACTTTGGTGAAAAAAATTGAATTCGGTCAAGCCGTTTGGTAATAGCAGCCAATAATGTGTTATTATTGTTATTGTTATTATTATGTGTTATTGTGTTATTTCTTACACAACAATTACTAACTACTACTTACTGCTAATAACGCAACACCTTTATTAACTGAATGCAATGATGGCCAATTTCATTTTTTTTCACCAAAATACAGCATTTTTTATGAGCTACAATTTGGGATGCCACAGGTTTTCGCTGGCCATTTCAAAATTTTGACTTTGGGTAAGGGGGACATGGGGGTGGCACCTCCATTTTGAAAATATTTTTTTTATTCCCCCAATTAGTACTATACACTCCGGTTTACAGAATTTTGATACTTGGGCTATAAGTCTTTTAATACGAGTTTGAAATTTTTCAAATGAACACCCTGTGTAATAGTAGCGAATTAAAAAACTGGAAAGTATTCGGTTTGTGCCCTTTAAGTCTAAATGGTATAATACTACTAAAATATTAATGCCTAGATTATATTTCCAGCTGCAAACCTACCTACCTTTACTGAAACAAAAATATTTTGATGAGCAGAGCAAGTTTTTTTCAAAGCAATTGCTTCAAGCAGGTATAAACCTAACAGTTAACCAAGTTCAACGAGATTCTATGAAACGTAGGGTTTTTACCATTTTTTAATAATAGCAGGTAAACTGGACTTTGGCGCTATTGTTACCAAAAATTGACTGGTCGTCTTACATTTCGGCAGACGATATTTTAGTTCTTGGAATAGAATATTGCTAGACATAGCCCGTTGTCTACGGGTTGTAAATAGTAGATGTCAACAGAAAACAAGTGAAACTTCAAAAATTTAAGACGAAATTCAAAAGCTGGCGTTATCTTTGTTGTATTTATTTCATAACAGCACATTTAGGACACAGTAATTTTGTATCAAACAGCTAATCAACTGCTCAATTTTTGATTGATTGTAAATCAATATAACGAATAATGAGAAATGTATAGTTAGAATTCAAGTTGAACTTAATGCAATAGGTACAAGCACCTCTACAGGACAAAATCCGTATTTGCTAACCTGATCTCTGGCTTTTCGTTCAAAAAGTTAATTGCTACTCTCTTTTATTTGTTTCCCTCTTAGATGGTAATTAACATAGGCTACATTTTAAAAGACCACCATTCAAAACAATTTTATCGAATGAAAACAAAATTATGACTAATCAAATATATTTCGTTTATTATTATTTTTAATAAATTAACATTTATTTATTATTATAGTTTGAGGTTATGTTTTCAACTTCAATTGTTATAATTTCTTGTGAAGTTGATTTTTTTAAGTATGAATTGTAGAACTAATGTATTTTATAATATTATACGTTATAACCTTCAACAATAACTTGATATTATAAATAATAGTGAACCGTTTATGCAAAACAGTAATAGTAATCCATTAGTAAACAATTTAACTTTTTTAGACAACACAGTTTTACCAAGGGAGAGTCGGAAGGAGACTTTTGCACAGCAGGGCGGAGTTGGGTCATAGACAGAAAGACTGATGACACATTTCAAAATTCAAAATTTAGTTTAGATGTATTTGCACACAATATAAGAAGCATAAACCAAAAAGTCTCTGAATTTTTGATATTCATTGATCAATTTTTAGTAAAGCCTGCAGCAATATGCCTTTTTGAAACATGGACAACACAATTCAGCGAGAGTCAGTTAAATACTTTCAATGGTTATAAAATAGGCTCTTACTTCTCCCACTGCATTACTAGCGGGGGCGGAGTGGCAATTCTCGTCAGAAATGATATTCCATATAATAAAATAATTATAGACAGTAATCCAAGCACAGAAAGTGTTTTTGAATACGTGGTCGTTGAAATAAAATATCCTAATTTTCAGCCATGTATAATCATATCTATGTACAGAGCTCCGGACTCAAATTTCTATACTTTTATAAATAAATTGGAGCTTTTGTTGGAAAAATTGTTTAGACGGTTAAAAAATAAATTAATAATTTTAACAGAAGACTTTAACATAAATATATCTAAAAATAACAAGGAAACAATTCAATTTCTTGAAATCATAAAATCGTACAACCTTTTAATCAATTTTCAACAACCGACCAGAATAACTTCCGAAACTTCAACATGTATTGACAATATATTTACAAATTTTATACCAAAAAAAATTTAATGTGCACGAACCAGGTTTGTCCGGCCATAAGGGTCTTTCAGTTCAGTTTGTTACATTTAAACAACAAAATTGCAAACCTAAAACGAAATTTTTGTACAAACGAACATTTAATGAGACAAATTTAAATTTCTTCACTTCTCGGTTGGGTTCAAATAGCTTTTCTGAGTTGGAAACGTCCTTGGAAAATATAAATAAAAACTACAAGTCTTTTTTTACAACATTTAATTCTTATCTTGAAGAGGCGTGTCCTTTAAAAAGGTCCAAACCTTTCAGGCATTTTAATGTTGTTCCATGGATGACGAAGGGCATTAAAATATCATGTCGTAGGAAGCGTGTTTTGCATGACATTTTGAAATCCCAGAACTGCCCTGCTGAACTAGTTATTTACTATAGGAATTATTGTAATATTTTGAAGAGAGTCATTCGGGATGCGAAAACCATGTCAAATGATAGGTATATTTTGAATACGGAGAACAAGGATGGGGCAATGTGGAATATTGTTCGTTTTGAAACTGGAAAGACCAATGTCAAACAAAATTTTAATATAATTTTGCATAAAGGTGGCGAAATAATTGACCAACCCTTGCACATTGCGGAACCTTTTAACAAATTCTTTATAGATGTCACGGAGAAGCTAAACTTGAAGTCAGATGAGAGTGAGGCAATCTGTTTGTTGAAAAAAAGGAGATCGGAATTCCAAACTCTTTGTTCCTTCACCCTACAAGCCCTTCAGAAATTTATAAAATTATATTAAGTTTAAAAAACAAGAAGTCCGTTGGCTGGGATAATATTCCAACATCACTTATTAAAGCCAGTGCTCATGTTTTTTCAAGACCACTATCTGTTCTGATAAATCAGTCTTTCGAAACTGGAATATTTCCAGAACATTTAAAGTATTCAGTTGTAAAACCAATTTTTAAAAAGGGCGATAGTAAAAAAATTAACAACTACCGTCCTATAACTCTTATCTCAGTTTTTTCCAAAGTATTTGAAAAATCAATGATGAAAAGAATCGTTTTTTTCTTAGTAAATACAATATATTGAACAAAAGTCAGTTTGGATTTCGTAAGGGTTTATAAACTTCTTCAACCATTTTTGCGGTCTTAAATACTGTAATAAATGCTATTGAGGGAAAAAGCCAAATTGCTTCTGTTTTCTGTGACCTCTCAAAAGCTTTTGATTGTGTAGATCATGGGATTTTGTTACAAAAACTTGAATATTATGGGATAAGTGGGAAAGCAAATGGTTGGATTAGTTCATACCTGTATAAGAGAAAACAGAGAGTTCTCTATACTGACAGCGCTCTGATCTCTCATCATTCTAAATGGGAAGTAGTCCTTCGTAGTGTTCCTCAGGGGTCAATATTGGGACCATTGCTTTTCCTAATTATGTAAATGATTTGCCTCAAAATGTTGGACCCGCAAAAGCAGTATTATTTACTGATAATACTACTTTAACAGTAGTTGGCAAAAATGATACAGATTTTTCTGATGCAGCAGCATTAGTCATGTCTACGGCGGAAGATTGGTTCTGTATAAATAACTTAAAACTGAATGTGACAAAAACAAAATTAATTTATTTTAGTTTACAGTCAAATCCTAAATTATACATAACGAAAGGTAAGGAAGTAATCCAAAGCTCAAATAATGTTAAATTTCTTGGCATTAATCTGGACTCAAGTTTGAATTGGAAAAGTCACATTTCAGGTTTAGCCGAATCACTGGCGTCAGTTTGCTTTGCTCTCAAAATGATTTCCTCTGTAACCAGTTTAAGAGTAATAAAAGCCGTTTATTTTGCCTATGTCAGTTCTCGTCTAAGATATGGGGTGGCATTCTGGGGGAACTCTGTTGAATCTATTAAAATATTCCGTTTACAAAAAATAATTTTACGCTCAATGTTCCATCTAAATTATAATCAATGTTGTATACCTTTTTTCAAAATACATAATATTTTAACTTTCCCTTGCATTTATATTTATGAAACTTTAATTTTGTTTAAGAGCAATCATAATTTATTTGAAATTAATCAGCACTACTACAAATACCCTTTGCGTCAAAAACTTTTTCAATATCCTGTCCATAGACTTAAATTTTTTGAATGCGGAATTTATTACTCTGGTATAAAGTTGTTTAATACAATTCCAGGAAATATTAAAAACTTAGATTCTATCCACAGCTTCAAGAGTTCACTCAGGTGCTACCTCCTAGAAAATGTGCTATTCTGTGGAAGAATATCTTTCCACAGGTACCTGAGCCCAGTCTGCAGGTGTCAGGAAGGGCTTATTTGTTTTTAAAATATTATAATCAATAATTATATATACATAAACTGTATTAACTGTGTTTTTTGATTTTTTGTTTATTAATCAAATTTGTATGTAAATTTATGTGTGATTTTGTGTATATTATGTATGTTTTATTATTTTGTACTTTTATTTATATAAAGTAAGTTATGACATGTCACATATTCCAATGGATAAATCACAGAAAAAGTGATGAAAAGAAAAAATAAATAAAAATATAAAAATAAAAATAATCCCCCGGATTACTTGGAATCACAGAATGGCTGACCAAAGAGGAATGAATGGTATGTGTGTGTTTGAGAGAGAGAAAGAAAGAGAGATAATATGTTTATTAATGTTTATAAATATGTTTATATTTTTTTTATAAAATATCTATATTCAGGAAAAAAATAACTGTAAAATATACTTGTAGTGTAGGCTGTGTGTCGCAGAAAGAAAACCAGCCTAAGGTAACTAAGATTATGTTATACTTATTTAGTAGTAAGTAGGCCTATTATCAGTCGGTAATGTGATAGGAAGGAATAAGTTTGAAAATATATAAAGTTCAATATCAATTAAATACCTAAGTCTAGGCTATCTAGCTACTTGTTTTTGTAAATATGGCATGTTTGTTTTTTCTATGACCGTATTGGACTAATATGTATTGTGTGTGATTCAAGTTAATTTTAAAGAATAATTAAGTGAGTTTCTTCTTTTTAAGGGCCATATCAGCTTTGCTGGGGCCTTGTAGCAAACATGTTACTAGACAAATAATTAAATATAATGGCGATGTAGACGATATGGAGCACAAATAGTAATTTATATACATTTACCTTAAATATCAACCTTGTGGATCTTTAAATTGTTGTATTTGACCGGCGCGCTGCGTCGGATTTAAAATCACCATCAATGGTTGACTTCGATAAATGAACAGTTAAGTTTCACTTGTCTGTTATAATTGTAAATAACTGATATTAAGGCTGATTATTAACATGTGTTTGTAATTTTATGTTAAATGATAACATACCACCATTTATTTAATCTTAGAAATGTTTATCAAGCTAAACAGAATAGCACTGATTAGTTAACTCAGAACATTCATTGTTTAGTTACCAACTTACTACTATAATTTTGCTATATCTAATGCTATGTTTCCATTCTCTAGAGAGCCTGTTTGATTTGGGCTCTTCTAGACATTGGCCGAATGCATTAGAGGCAATCGAAACTTAGACGCTCAACCAATTGTGAATAACTTTTCTGAATTATATGATTGGTTAAAGGGAAAGGATTTTTAAATATTTGGCCTGTAAGGGTTAAAACAACCCCTAAAACAATAAATATTGTTTGTTATATATATCTAAAAACCCTATCTCCTAGGAATGTGAAATTTGGTACACATATTTTTCATAGGAGCCCACTAAGTAAGGATTTTAAAATATTTTCCTTTAATGGCTGAAACAACCCTTACAAATAAATATTGTGTGTTATAATTTCCTTAAAGCTAGAAAACTAAAATTTTGTACATTTATTTCTTACAGGATAGATATTAAAAGTAAACCAGTTTTACATTTTGTTACGTTCTGCTAAGGGGTGAAAATGTAGTAACAACCCTAACATTATACGTTCCTAGGCGGTATTAATTGAATACCGCAAAGGAACATGAAATTTGGTATACATATTGCTCCATAGGGGCTAGAGACGAACTAAGAAAGGATTTTTAAATATTTGGCCTATAAGGGGTTGAAACAACCAATAAAACAAACCATTGTTTGTTATACTTTCCTTAAAGCTAGAAAACTGAAATTTTGTACATTTATTTCTTACATAATACATATAAAACAATAAACCAGTTTTACATTTTATCACGTTCTGCTAAGGGGTGAACATTTAGTAACAACCCCTATAATTATAAATATTAATTTAATACCTCCAAGCAACGTAAATATTTGGTACACATATCGCTCATAGGCGCACTAAGATTGGATTTTAAAATATTTGGCCTTTAAGGGTTGAAACATCCCCTAAAACAATAAATGTTGTTTGTTTTACTTTCCTTAAAGCTGAAATTTTGTACATTTATTTCTTACAAAACACATATGAAAAGTAAATAAGTTTTACATTTTGTTACGTGTTGCTAGGGGTGAAAATGTGTTAACAACCCCTAAAAACAAAAATTATTAATATTCATACTTTCCTTAAAACTAGACAGCTGAAACTTTGTAAATATTTCTTACAAGATACATATACAAAATAAACAAGTTTTACATTTTGTTACGTGTTGTTAAGGGTTGAAAATGTAATAACAAACCATAAAAACAATACATTGGAATTCTTTCCTTAAAGCTAGGGAACTGAAATTGGGCACTTATTAATTTTAAGAAAATATTTTAGACGTAAGCTGATCAAAAATTACCCTTTCTATGCATTCGCATATTAAAAACGTATCTGGGTGATCTGCAAACATCATGCTAAGACTGTGATTAACCAAAACTGTGATTGGTTGAAAAAGAAGACGCTCTTCACTCTGTTTTTTTTAAATTTTTTCATTGATTTAATTTATTTAACACACATACCGTGACGAAGACGATTTACGGGCAGCCAGTGAACAATAAATACCAAATAATCGAATATACATGTTATAATTCACTTTCGTGAAATAATAGAAGAACGAAAATGAGAGAAAAATATGGCAATTAATTATGAATCATGGTGATGCAAAGCATGGGTATTCAGTTAGTTGTCATTCTACGTTTTTACAAATTAAATTCTCTACAATTTTTGGTTTTTGTCAAATTCAATTGCTAAGTCAGAAAGGTTTATTTTTAACGTCAATTTGTATGCGTTTCAAGTTTCTTAGAAATTACTGGAGATGCATTTGTGGAACCAATGACTTTCTAATTTGCAGTTTAAGCACAATTACCAACACAGTACAAAATCTTTTGCCAAAAAAAAATTCAGTAAGGTCTCATGACTTTGGTTCACATCAGTTTATCGTAGTTGAAATTCAAAGATAAAACTCAACGGCTTTACTTTGACGAGAGTACAACGCGTGTAAAGGATACTGAACACCATGTACAAAATCCTATTTAGTTTTTAACAAACGTTTTTAATTTTAATTTCATGCTACTTGTTGCTAGTTTGTTTTTCAAACCTAACATATTTTGCAAAGCAAACAACTAACAGGTATTTTTGTAAACTGGGAAAAACATATGTTCTGCGCCGTTCATTGAAGAAATGGAAGGGGTAAGCTATATTTAGTTGCGAAATTTTGAATCTATCAGTAATAGATATACATTTGTGTCCAAGGTAAGTTGTATTTTATTACTTTAAATATTGTGTGTGCATATTTATAGTTAAAATATATTAATAGAAAAAAAAATTAAATTTAAATTTAAGAATTACTGAAGAATGATTCATTTACTTTTTTTAACTCAAACGTTAAAAATTAATTATGTTAATTCTCGCCTTTTTTCACTTTTTACTTTTTATTTAATTTATATAGGCTATATTATTTTAGACAATTACAAAACATAAAATTCAAATATTGGTTTGTTTTAAATATCTGAAACCTAGCAGCCATATAATTCCAGTATTACATTTTAGTTGATAAACAAATTTATTACACTTTTTCTTATACATAAACCTTAAATAATGAAAATAACAAACATAATAATTACAAAAGTAAATTCTTAGGTTTAAAATTGTTTTTATGTGTAATAAATCCCAAATGGCGAAGTTTCAAAATGGCCTATAGAATAAAGAAATATCAAAACATTTTATAGAAATCGTGCGTGTTTTATTGTTCGTGTTTTTATATAAATACATATTCGTATCAGATGATGTACTGAAAATGTATACAATTATAATTTAATTATAACTTTTTGACAAGTTTATCATTAAAAGTGTATTTTCATCACACTTTATCGAAAATAGTCACTTTCAGTATCAGCTTGTGTATTTAAAATAGCGTTTTGCCGGACTAGGTCGGCAAAATCAGCTGGAACTTTTTCCGACCTCTAAATTAGTTATAAATTATAACACCAGTAGAGCTATATTTAATAATTATGATTTGAAAAATGTCGTCTTACTAATTTATTAGATATAATAACGATTTTAACAAAGAAACAAACAAGAGTAACAATAAAAACTACATGTTGATACTATTTACAAGTATTAAGTAAAATAAATAAACTTATAACTTATTATTTAAAAAAGTACATCATCAGTACGTTTATTCATGTAAAAGTATCGGTAGTAGTGTATTAAAATTGTGTCTATTAATATTACGCGATGATTTGATATCAACTGTTCCAATTAATTTAGTGAACTTAAACAATGTGTTGTTGCCATGTAATGTATGCGGTTATTCTCGGTTGAAAGCGATAAAATAAGGACAGAATAAAACAGCGAAGACAAGATTAACTTTCCCTTAAAAATCAATGCCTAGGCCTATAAATTCTTATAATGAAGGAAGGTATTTATTTGTACCGCTGTTGATATTAAAATCAGCTGATCTAAATATTTTAGTTAGTGCTGTAAACGCAAACTATGTTGTCATTGTACTTCAGGAATGTTACTAAGAAACGAAAAATTAATTTTGAAAAAAATATATATTAAATTTATTAATTTAATTGTATTAATCACAATGTGATGAAAAGTGATCACGGACCAAAAGTGGCTTTTCGATCCTCGCTCATTTTCCGACCTCGGCTTCGCATCGTCGTTAAACTTGAGCTCGTATCGAAAAGCGTCACTTTTGGTCCTAGTGATGAAATATACTATTTTTGCTACGTTTTTTTAGACAAGAATTAATAAACTGTACTTAGTAACAACTGTAATAATAATATTTTTTACTTTTTAATAAATTATACTTAGTCTGTGTAAAGCTGTCTCAAAAATAAGGTGCATGGCGAATTAAAAATGTATTTTTTGTTTTGTGTGTATTCTACTTAGTCGACAGAATGAATTGTTTTTTATAATTAATTATTTTACCAGTTTTACGAAATTTACTTTCGCTTATTTCAATGTTACTTTATAGCTACATTTTCAAAAATATCTAAAACTGACCGGAAGATCTTAATAATTTTGCGAAAATTAAATAAATATTTTTCAATCATGTCCAATATTAAATATTCATAAAACTCCGCAATAAAAAAAAATGTAATTTCCATAAGGTCTAGCCGTTTGAATAGGCATACATAATAGTTAGCAAGTTTTAGAACTAGAATATGTCAAATGTTAAATTTAAACTTAATACGTCACTAAGAAATTCGATCTTGATTAATAAACAGCGTAACAAATTATTCTATTACGGTTGCTTTTAAGATTTGGAAACTGACGGTTATATAGCCAAATGTTTGGCATACTTGTTTTGGAAGGTCTTTCTAGTTGGGGGAAAATGATTTTTAGTAGTGAATTTTGGTTTAGGCTCTTAATATACGATTCAGAACTTGAAAATGTGTTACTAAATTTTAAATAATTCGACCACGCAGCTGAACCGTTGACGTGAGTTGAGCAAATTTCCAAAATTAAGTTTGTAGGCCTATGTTGTAGGGTTCAACCAACAATTTAGGAAATAGGTCTATTCACGACGGTGCTGAATAGCTGCAAAATGGTTCGCACGCCATTCCGCATATTGGGAGTATCTTCAATACACAAAGCATTGCGTGCTTCGCTCACCAACCCCCGTATTAAGAGTATCTTCAATAAAAAATGTATTGCGTGCTTCGCACGGCAAGCCCACTGTAGAATCCATCACATGGCTTTGAACTGCGTACTTCAATGGTATTTTACATTTTGATCGATTTTGGGGGAACCAAGCGAGCTATAAGGTCGCGTAAAAAAACAAAATGTGCAAAATAACATCCTACATTTATATTTGTAGAAAAAACAAAAACAAAATTCATTATCGTAGGAAAAATCTAAAAAATAGTTACTTCCGGTCAAAAAACGTGCTTCCGGTTGTTTGATTTTTTTGGTTAACGAACTATTCCGAGCGATGTAGACATCCAACATGTGTACCAAATTTGAACCAAATCGGACTTAAAATTCGGCTGCTAGAGTGCGAACACTTCATATATATATATATATGATTTTTAATGACACCCCAAAACGTATTCAAGGGACCATGATCGGTGCTCATTTGCTATTCCCGACCTTGGGTCATACCATAAGGGCCACTGCAATAGCTCATTTTTCCTATGGAAATTCGCTAATAAGTAACTTTTGCTGGTAAGCTCTGACTGTGTGTATTAATGACTTTCAGAAATATGTATTGGCTGCAACGATGGTTGGGCGTGGTGCTTGTTATGCACATGGCTGAGACAAATGTACCAGACTGTGATGTGGAAGAAAAAGCTCGGAATTTCCTCAAATACATGGATAAAGCTGTTTGTGAATCTTTGCACAATGATAGTATAGTTAATTGGGCTTATGCGACAAACATAACTGCAGAAACTTTAAAAAATCTGGTAAGAATATTATGTTGACTGTGAAATTAACAAACACAACTAAGATTTTATTTGAAAAAGTAAAATACTGCACTAGTCATTTCAATTGCTTTATATTTTCCTGTGTGCTTATGCAAATTTTGTAGGTAAGATTAATACTTTTATTTACAAAGTGAATCTGAGGACTAAAATAGGGTCAAGAGAAGTAATTGTAATATCAAACTATCGCGAATTGAAATATACCTATAACGAGATAGGTTTACTGATGTTTTACAAGATTGTACTGTACTTATTCACTTTTACTTTTATAGTTTAACAAAGGAAGATTTAGTGCCTACTTTCTTTCTTGCTTTTATTAAATTTTTGTGTAGCGGTAATTTTAATGTGAAAATAAATGACCGTTGAAGAAGAAATACTGGCCCTGAGATTATGCTTTTCCATGAACCGAACTTTACTTTTTTATAGAGTTGAGAACAAGCTCAAAGCTCAGTAAGATACTTAGGTTATGAATTGTTTAATTGGGTACATGTCTAATGTCTATCTTTGTATGTAACTTTAAAATAACATTTCTGAGAATAATATAGAAAAGGTTGGGGGAATGTCCATAAAGTATTTAAATTTTTTAATAAAAGGAAAATATATTATTATTATTTTTGGAATACTACACTTATATATTTTTTTCAATTATATTTAAAAATGTTAAAACAATATTTCGAACTGAGCAGCATGGATGAAATAAGTGACTTGCACTACAGTTTGCGTATCAGTTAAGTAATTTTGTTGTTTTTGAGGCTCATATAATTTCAGAATAATTGATTTTTAATTTAAACTATAGATTAGTTAAATTCGTATTTGCGTTTTGTCTGTCATTTTTCTTCTCTTTTCCAGGTTATTGTTTCCATAATCTCTAAAACACTAAAATGTTTTTAAATTACTATTGTAACAAACAATTCTTGGTATATTTTTTTACTTCTACCTACTGAAAGAATAAATAAACAAAATAAAATACTTTTAAAACGAAACAAGGTATCGATATGACAATTATTATAAATTGAGTTTGTTCATATTACATTAGGTTTTATTTTACAAAAATCAAAGCTAGTTTTATAATACTAGTTCTCTTCTAAATTTAGTTGTGATTTGACCTTATAGTGGATGATAATGTTCCGCTTTGTTTCGCTACAACTATGCAATACATGCTTCATTTATGTGGTCTTTCTTAGTAAAGATTAAACTCAAAAACAGATTTAGAAGAAACTTGTATTGATAAGTTAAACATTAAGGAATTCTAAGGCCTACATGATCACTATGAACAGCGTATATATTTTACTCATAGTTAAAATAATAAACTGCTGTTCAAACTAAAAACGTGTTTTAGACGAAGATCTATAACTTGTAATGCAAAACCCTAGACGAATTAAATTCAATCCATTTTCTCTATTTTTACGATTTTGTTGGATAAGCTTGGGTAGTGCTCTTTATCTGTTCCAAGCATGGTTATACCGCTAATACATAGACAGTAAATAAAAGAAGGGTTTGAAATAAATTACTTTTACATTTAATTTAAATGCATTTTAATTAATAACTGTAAATATGTGTTTTCCATACCTTTAATTACAATAACAAAACAAGATTTAAAGAAAAAGAAAAGAAAAATACAGCAACAAACTAAACAAAGCTGCATATTTCGCAAAATTTAAGTAAAAGAAAAACAGAGGTCAAGGAGTCATCGGGAGCAGTTAAATTCTTAATAAATTAAAATTAAATTACAAATTAATTAGAAATATAATAAACATATAGTTTGTTCTGTGATAATTAAGGATTTGAATTTATAACATTAATATATACTAGGTACATTTTATACATCCAAACACTTACATACCATAATATGTCCATACGCACTCTCTATCATACAACTATATACCTAGCTACAAGTTTAACACATTAAAAAAAACACTATACTATACAAAACTATAAAAAAAATATGTTCTAACTTTTAATCCAGTCATTGTTATTTTCATCCGATAGTGGAATATTCTTAAAATTATTATTTCGTTGAGAGATAAACGTCTTATTCATTTATACATAAAAATATATACAAGAAAAGTTCCTACAAAGACTCTACTTATTGGGCGAGAATTACTTCGTAATTGGGGCGAGAAATAAAGAGCCAAACTTACCTAAATTTAAATCAATTAAAAACAAACAATATATTTTAATTTCGGAAATTTTTAATGAAATAACTAAATAATTCCCTAAATATAGTGCAAGCATAATAAAAGAAATCAATACTAAATGATTTTTGTATATTTACATCCATATAAACATCAAAATGCAAATATGCATACATAAATACAACATACAAAAACATACATATTCCTTAATGTCCAAACATATCAACAGCGATAGAGGATACTTGAGTAAAAGTTACTTTTGACTAAAGTTACTTTCTTCCAAGTTTCGAGCTATATCTTATAGTTAATGGTCAAGTTTGAAGTGCTGGACATTTAAATTTATACTTGTTTCATATTGCTTATTTAGTTTATATTTTTGCATTATTTTGTTTTTGCAGGAGGACTTTAACAACCGTGGTGACAATGTTAATATAATAGCATTCCCTTGGCTTGAGTTTAGCGACCCAGAAATGAAACTACAAGCTAAGAGGTACACATTATTGATACCCGACGAAGTGTTTGATAAATCTTATAATACATCCGAAGAGGTAAGCCTAGCGTAGAATAGCTGTACAGCTATTTAGGGTAGTTCCTAAAATATAATTGAGTTTTTTATCTAATTTGAAAAAAAAAAACGTTTCCTGTACTTTCTTACAATCATGTTTAGGCAATTGTAAACAAGAAACACAAACAAATGCTGTATAGTTTTTGTATTTTAAATAAAATTTTATTTGTTATTTAATACCTATGTTATGTATAACTAATATGTTATAGTAACCTTGCTGTTTGTATATTCTCCACGGCAGTTAAATATTTAACATGTAAATGCGAAATCTTTTCTTTCTATTAATGTAAATGGGAAAAGGGCAGAGGTCACCTCCATAAGCCAGCCTTTGGAATCGAATTTCAATTCTTTTTTAATTTTGTTACTAATAAATGTATTGCTTTTTAAAACATACTATATTTAATCAAGCTCAAACATAATATCTCTTCGCCATATTTTCTTAGTTATAAATGAGGTCAGGTATTATTTTTACCTCATTTACATATACAATTTAAAGACAGTCCAATGACAACCCGTGCATTTTTTATTACAAAACATTTTCAAAATTTTAACGATTTCAATTAAGGTCGATTATAAATAATTTTATTTAAACACTGAAAACGTGCTACATAAGGATAATAAGGTTAAAATCTACATTAAATGATATAATGAGTAAGACATAGGCAAGGGGTAAAAATCAGTTGTATCAAAGATCTTCGTGTTTAAGATACACAATGTTAGTAAGACAAGTGAGAAGGAAAAGGAGAAAGAATTAATTATTTATAAGAATAATAATCTTACCTCGAATACTTACACACACACGTTATAATATTTATTCGACTCAGTCGTCATCTTTATGATCTTTAATCAAAAATGTCCAGACGATATGAAAGATACAAAAACTTAAATCATTATGAAGATTTCATTTAGTTTAAAATTTTGCAAGACAGTAATTAATTGATGGCACTGCCTTGCTAAAGAATCCCATGAATAACACTTTGCAATACAATAACATTAAAATATTTATTAACTATTTTTATGCGATTTAATTTATTCATTTTGATTTTAGTTAGAAGAGGTAATTTACGATATGATTAACATTTCTGACAGCCAGCGTGTATGCGACTATAAAAACAGAACAAACTGCACCCTTTCAAATAAGCCAGGTTAGTGAAACTGTAAATAAATATATAGCCTACATTGTAACTTATATACATTTTAAGTTTTTCACTTACAACAATCTTTTATACCTATAATTTTCTCTCGAATGACTTGTGTAATTTTTCTACTACTAACGTATGTTGTAATTTACGAAATCTCTGAAATACTCTTTAGGGCATATATATTACATTCTTATACAGAGAAGAAGAAATATAGCATAAACAACATTATTATTAAAACCTGTTATAGAAAAAATTACAACCCGTCGCTAACAAACTCTTCAATAGAACAGTATTTTCAAAGTTTAACAAATATAAATATCATTTTATTTGATAATCAACAATTATATATTTTTTACAAGACATGGTTTTCGATAATCCAATAAGAAGATAATAGTTAATTTACTAAAATGCAATTAATTTCAAATTATTTTTTCATTTTACCTTTGATTTAAAAAAATACACACTATAAATCTTCCAACATACTAGAAGTTTTCATAATACAATTATTAAATTTAGTTTTGCAATATACTTGCGAAATATGTGGTTATTCAGTGTTTGTGGTTTTGAACGATGAATAACGTCTTTACAGATAGTTATATACTTATTATCTATCAATTTGGCATTAGAACGGCAGTAAAAATAAAACTCTTAATTATAAATTACAAGCTGACCCGGCAATACTTCGCTATTTCATAATAATTTTGGTGAAATAAATGCGACAAATGATGGTAATTTTGTATGTCATAAGGATATGAATCGTAGGTTCTAAACCATGTCATGTATACCACTTCATAGCTGTACACCATTTACATGTTGTCATAGGACCTAGTTCAACTGTTTTGTCTTTGTAATAATTGGTGTTGCAGTATGGCCTGACATTGATTTTTCAGACCATAGAAGCACCTACATGTGACATATTATAGAACTGTACTTTTGAACTTCAACCATTTTGACCTGGGGATTTGGTTGACTGTACTTTTTGGAAGCCTCTCGATACACGGCAGCAGGATTTTTATAATTGTATCTTTTGACAGCCTCGCGATTTACTGCGGGATTTTTTGCATTGTATCTTCTGACAGACTCCCTATGTGCTTTAGCTCGATAAGTATTAGAAAAACGTTTTCGCCGTTTTTTCCCACGTTTCTGGGTGGTTTGAACAATGAAACAATGATCTGACTCAACAGTATCAGATGACAAATACGGTTCTGTCGATAGAGACTGAGAGATCATTGTCTGAAAGCTGCCCAATTTCCCAATATTATCATCCGCAATATAAGAGGGAACGGGAGTATCAGAAATAAAAGATTTTAGAGGAATGAGAACATCAAAATGATAAGCCCAACTGATGCACAGTGCCTTGTGGTCAGTGAGTAGGAAAGTGAAAGTGAGGGAGGGGCAAGATACAGTTATTTGGGCCAGGTTTCTTGTTTCAAGGCTAAATACATTTTAAGAAATCGTGATCAGTTCGTTGGCAACAAAACAAAAAATCCAATTTACCAATATTTTAAACCCTTCAAACTAATTTCGTAAGACTTATAATCGTGCAATATTTTGTTTAATTTGAATATCTATCTCATAAATAGTATATTATATAGTTTGAGATTTCCCCATGTTTAGACAAATCGTTCATTAGATATGATATATAGATCGGGGCAGATGTATAGATAGATGCCCCGATCGTGATTTGCATGGATCGATAGAGAAATCAAAGTTAAATGTATATTAACCAAAAGAATATATCAATAAATATATTATACTATGTATTTTAATGGGGATTTTTAGTAACTTTGACCACCAAAACCCCCTGAAATTTCGACTTTTTTAAACCCTTTCTTAGCGAGCACCTATGGCCCTAGAGGAATCCACATACCAAATTTCATTCCAATCCGTTTGGTAGTTTTGGAGAGATCGTGTTTTAGTAAATTTAACACCCCCAAACCTCCTAAAATTTCGAATTTTTTTAAACCCTTTCTTAGCGAACACCTATCGCATAGAGGAATCTACATACCAAATTTCATTCCAATCCATTTGGTAGTTTTGGAGAGATCGTGATTTAGTAAATTTGGCACCCCCATAAATTTCGAATGTTTTAAAACACTTTCTAGCGAGCACCTATGGCCCTAGATGAAGCTATATACCAAATTTAATTCCAATCCGTTCAGTAGTTTTAGAGAAATCGTGATTTAGTAACTTTGAACCCCCAAGCCCCCCTAAAATTTCTAATTTTTTGAAAACCTTCTAGGGCCATATATACCTGGCCGATTTTATTGCGGTTTGTTTTATTTGAAATAAACTATAGTCATTATTATCAAAACATTATAAAATGACCGTTTTTTCATCGGTATACTTGTAAGGGCACTTTTACTTTTCCTTCAGTTTTTGTTTTTTATTTACAGTAGGGTAAACGTCTATTTATAAATATTTCTGGAGATCTACTTGGTCGATTTTAGAGCTGATTGTTTAAAATGAAATAAACTATAGTCATTATTATAAAAAAAAATATAAAATGATAATTTTTCATCGGTCTACTTATAAGGCACTTTTACTTTTACTTCAGTTTTTTTTTTTTTTAGTTTACAGTAGGTTAAAAGTTTATTGATAAATATTTCTGCAAATCTACTTGGTCGATTTTAGAGCTGATTGTTTTAAATGAAATAAACTATAGTCATTATTATTAAAAAAATTCTAAAATGATAGTTTTTTCATTGGTATACTTATAAGGGCACTTTTACTTCAGTTATTTTTATTTACAGAAGGGTAAAAGTCTATTTATAAATATTTCTGGAGATCTCCTTGGTCGATTTTAGAGCTGATTGTTTTAAATAAAATAAACTATAGTCATTATTATTAAAAAAATATGAAATGTAAATTTTTTCATTGGTGAACTTATAAGCGCAGTTTTTGAGTTTTTTTTGTTTGTTTTAGATTAGAACCTTATTGATATCTATTTCTGGAGATCTACCCGGCCGATTTTAGTGCGGTTTGTTTTAATTGAAATAAACTATAGTCATTATTATACAAAAATTCTAAAATTATAGTTTTTTCATCGGTATACTTATAAGGGCACTTTTACTTTTACTTCAGTTTTTTTTTAGTTTACAGTAGGGTAAAAGTCTATTGATAAATATTTCTGGAGATCTACTTGGTCGATTTTAGAGCTGATTGTTTAAAATGAAATAAACTATAGTCATTATTATAAAAAAAAATACAAAATGATAATTTTTCATTGGTATACTTATAAGGCACTTTTACTTTTATTTCAGTTTTTTTTTAGTTTACAGTAGGGTAAAAGTCTATTGATAAATATTTCTGGAGATCTACCCGGCCGATTTTAGTGCGGTTTGTTTTAATTGAAATAAACTATAGTCAGTATTATAAAAAAAATTATAAAATTACAGTTTTTTCATTGGTATTGTTATAAAATATTAGTTGATCATATAATAAATATTATGTTTTGTTC